>WNYA01002525.1:495-39178 GCA_019512145.1 Engystomops pustulosus | reverse complement strand
GCCTTCGGACAAAGGCGGGAATATCGTGATAATGGACACCCCTGACTATGCACAGATGTGCAGGGACCTCCTAAATGATAGGTCGGGTTATGAAGTCTTAAAGTCCAACCCGGTTGAACGATTGTCAGATGGAACTTCGAGGTATTCTCGAGGAAGCCAGGTCACAGAGACTCATCAGTGATGACGAGTTCGAGTTCATGGTTACCAACAAACCGGTAATGCCGACCTTCTATTGTCTTCCTAAGGTCCACAAAGGGGTAACACCCCTAAAAGGAAGGCCAATAGTGTCAGGAGTGAACTCGCTATGTCAAAACATTGGCATTTACATTGATACTGTGCTCCAACCCTTTGTCTACTCTTTACCTTCCTATCTAAGAGACACGGCGGACCTTTTACGCCATATCGAGGGGCTGACAACAGAACCCAATACCCTACTCTGTAGCATAGATGTGGAGGCGCTCTACTCCTCCATCCCCCATGGCAAGGGTTTGGAGGCAGTGGAGCACTTCCTCTCTACCAGGGGTACTCAGTACCGGGCTCATAGCACACTAGTCCGTGATCTCCTACAGTTCACACTCACTAGAAATGTATTCCTGTTCGATGGCCTAATCCACCACCAGCTCAGGGGTACGGCAATGGGGAGCCCATGCGCTCCCTCATACGCAAATTTACTCCTGGGCTGGTGGGAGGCCACCTGTGTTTTTGGCGACAGTCCACCTGCAGGAACAGAAAAAATTGACCTATTTTTACGTTATATCGACGACATCTTCGTTCTCTGGAAAGGTGAAGCATCTGAATTTGAGAGATTTGTGGAAACCCTTAACCATAATCATATAGGGCTCCCTTTTACTTGTGAAAGCCACACTACCAGCCTTCCCTTTCTGGATGTACTTATTACAAGATCTCAGGACGGGACACTTCATTCCTCTATTTATCGGAAACCAACAGCGACGAATTCGCTGCTTAGATGGGACAGTCACCACCCTTTCCCATTACGGAAGGGAATCCCAAAGGGTCAGTATTTACGGGCACGTAGAAATTGTAGTTCCCTGAGTGAGTTCCATAGACAAGCCAATGACCTCAGGGCTAGACAAACCATTGTCTAACCATGTGGCAATGTACCACGATGGCGATGCATCGGTACTGCATTTCATGGGCATTGAGGTGGTCCCTCCCCGATACGTGGGGGCAATTGGGATAAGATCATTCTCCAGAAAGAGGCAAGGTGGATTTTCACACTCAACACCGTCCACCCGGGGGGTCCTGAATGATCAATTGATTTTCACACCCTTCCTTTAACTTCAATAGGTAGCCTCACAAATTAACCCAAGGCCCCTCTGGACCAGACACGTGAACCCACAACTACGGGTCTACTCCCTCTACTGTAAACTAAAACGGAGGCAAAGGTCCCGCTCCAGGTAGTGAACGACATTAGGGCCATTCCCCATCCAGACCAAAGAGCCATATGGCGCCAGCCTTTAACAAGGGCACTGTATTTGGCTCAACACGGCGTGAAAACGCCAGATAATCGGTCATTGGTGTGTCCGGCGCGAGTTAGCGCGATATATATCTGATATTATGCATATTTTTACAGACATGAGCGGCGATTCTTATCGTACAATCCCAGCGCCGCAACCCGGTTAAACTGTTCTACAGCCTTATTTGTACCTGGCGTGGATTGAACGAATCCCATTGGCTGTCTTGCCATTAGCCAGCTATGGCTACCTGTCACAAATGGTGTACACGCCCACTAAGGGATGGGACGTCAAAGCGCTGCTATGGCAACGCATTGGTAACGAAACCTCCCCGCACTTACCGGCGCATGCGCACTAGTAACGTGCCGGGTTCCGGGCAGTTTACTTAGCGGTCGATTGATTTGCATTCTTCTTACCCGGACGTAGTAAGTAATTTTTATCTATGTGGAGCACTTCTGCAAACAGGCATTGGTGTTATATAAAATGACACTAGACATGTGACACATTATTGGAATTTTAATGGTTTTTGATTAAAAGTTAGATTTTATCTTTGTATTATACCTACTCCCTTCTAGTGCTACTTTATATGGGGAAAACCAAAAAAAAAAGTAAAAAATCCAGTACAGAATTGATGCTTTTCTACTCCTGCCCTCAAAAAAAAGTTCCTAAATTTTTAACAATAGGTGATACCAACCCCAAAATGGTAACACTGGAAAAAGCATCTCATCCCGCAAAACAAATGCCGTCACATGGCCCCAATAACGAAAAAGAAAAAATTTTATAGCCCTCAAAAGGGGCCAATGAGGAAACTAAAATCCTGGCAGCTGCAGGGCGCTCCTTCCCTTCTGCGCCTCGCTGTGCCCCCATAAAACAAGTCACGGCCACATGTGGGGGGTCTCTGCACTTGGGAGAAATTATAGAGCAAATTGTATGGTGGGTTTTCTCTTTTTATCTTTTGGAAATGTGTAAATTTTAGGGCTAAATGAACGTATAACCGACAAAATTGGACCATTCTAAATTTCACCTCCATTTTGATTCAATTAGGATCAAGGGGTTAACAATCTTTGTAAAAGCTGTTTCTGTTAGCTTGAGGGGTGCAGATCTGAAAATGGCTTGGTTATATAGGGGGTTTTGATGCTAAATATGTAAAATTTCATTCCAAGCTGTATTTATCCCCAAAATAGTCAATTCTGAAAATCCGGAAAAGCGATATTCAATTTGTAAGCCGCGTGACCTCAAAATAAATTATCCAAACATTTAAAAAATTATGAAAATGTAAAGTAGACAAATAGGAAATGTTATTTAGCAACTTATTTAGGTGGTAAATCTATCTGCCTGAAAACGCAATGATTTAGAAAATGACAAATTTTTCAAAAAATTCATAATATTTTCTTTCTTTTTGTAAATAAACGCAAAACTTATCAGCCAAAATTTACCACTAATAAAATGAACTGCAACATGTGGGGGAAAAAACAATCTCAGAATCGTTTAGATAAGTAACAGTGTTCAAAAGTTATAACTATAAAGCGACGCAGGTCACAATCCAAAAAATCGGGCTGAGCCTTAAGCTACAAATTAGCTGCGTCCTTAAGGGGTTAAAACTCTGTGGAACCACATAAAATATACTGAAACCCTAATAAATGTAACTAAAAACAGTATTTCACCTAAAGAATTCTGTAAAAGCCAATAAACTTTCATAAAACTGGACAGGGATTCAAAAGATTCCAAAAATGCAAAATAAAAATAAACCCTATAAAATCCAACAGAACCAAATAATCCACTACGAACTATATAAAACCCTATAGAATTTTATAGGAAAACTGAAAGACCTTCAAAACCCAATAAAAGCCATAAAATACAAAACTCCAAAAATCTAATGAACTCATAACAAGTGAAGAACCAAAGTTCTATAAAACCTCATAGACCATAAACCCCTCTGGGTGTTGTGTGTGACCCTCAATGTTTTACCTTCCAGATGATTTGGCGACTCCTGATGCTCCTCTCTATGGTGGCCATTGTGTGTGGTAAGAGATCTGATCATCTTGAGCTTTGTTAGATCTGTCTATAGCACAAACAATCACTACAACTCCCAGCATGCCCTGAGATCACTGCTGTACTGTAAGCGTCTTGTCCGAGCGGGTTTTCAGTGCAGCTGGTGGCATCATCACAGATAAGCGTACACGCCTGTCGACTGACAGCGCTGACAGGCTGACGCTTATTAAAATGAATAAAGGCTGGATTTCTCAGAATTTCCAATCTCCACCAGGTGAAGGAAGCTCAACCTGAATAATTGATCCACTCCTCCTCCTCCTCATTTTCCTCCTTCTCCTCCTCTTTGTACAGTAAAGCAGAGGAAACTGGCTATTTTTTGACAGGGCCCACTGGCTCTTGCTATAGTACTTTATGCATTTAATTTTTCTGGAGGGCCACCTACCCGGTCCTCTGTTTGAAACAATTTTTGTGAGTGCCACATACAGGCACTCAATCTATTCCATTTTTCTGGAGGGCCACCTACCCGGTCCTCTGTTTTAAAAAATTTTTGGGACTGCCACATACAGGCACTCAATCTATTCCATTTTACTGGAGGGCCACCTACCTGCTCCTCTGGTTTAAAACATTTTTGGGACTGCCACATACAGGCACTCAATCTATTCCATTTTTCTGGAGGGACACCTACCTGCTCCTCTGGTTTGAAAACTTTTTGGGACTGCCACATACAGGCACTCAATCTATTCCATTTTACTGGAGGGCCACCTACCTGCTCCTCTGGTTTGAAACATTTTTGGGACTGCCACATACAGGCACTACCAAATTAAATTGTCTCCTAGCAGCCTCCACACGTGTCTCCATGGTGCTTACCTCCAAAAGTGGTCCATTCCATTAAGCTGACTCCATACATCGTCCCTTTATCAAACGATGGTTGATTGTAAGGCAGAAAATTGGGTTTGTTTTTCATGGATATTCCCACATCAAAAGTTGTTAACTTGGTCGCCACCTGCTGTGTTATCCACACAAACTATACTGAAATGAAACTTTATCATTACCATTATTCAGGTCGTCTTAGCGCATCTGTGTTACATTCCCTTCACCCGCCAGTCCTCAAATTATTATAAAGGAACGGCTCTACACTGTATCTCATTACAAAAGTTTTAGAGAAGTGTGTTTGTTTTGGGAGGTGTTCTAGAGGCCCTTAGAGACACGGGGCTGGGGATTGGCGAAAACGCCGCCTGGCGCTGAGAGCGCCAGCTCCGATCCCAAGATCCAAGTACTAACATTAGTTTTAACTGCAGCACTTTAATCTACTACTAGTTCACTGCCTCATGATAAGCTCCATAATAAATAATAATTTTATTTATATAGCGCCCATATATTCAGAGCGCTTCTACAAAGTCAGTAAGAAAACGAAGATAAAATGATTGTAATGTACAGAGCACAAATGATAGTAGGAGAAAACAGGAGTTGTGATGGTCCAAGCTGCTCGCCAGCAGCTTAAGAGTTTATGAAGAGAGTGATAGGGGTGCATGTGGTACACGAGGTGGTAAAAGCAATATTGAGATGGTCAACATTTCTTCTGATAGGGAACAATAGACCCCAAATAAATACAATGGAATGCTGAGCCTGTTGCTACGTTGAACAACTTCAGCCGGTCAATCTTATTTAACCAAGGTCCAGGGGTTAGAATGGACTATGTAGAGAAGTCTGGGGGGCGGTTGGTTGCTGGAATGAACGAAGCATGTTAGCGTGAGGGCACGACACAGGACGATCGTGTTGTTCAGTAACGGGTAGTTCAGGTAGACGAAGAGTTAAAACTTCAGACAGTTAATGAGTGTTTAAGGCTTGCCTCTAAAGAAATGGGTTTTTAATTTTTTTAATTTTTTTTTTTTAAGGTTTTTAAGAGCACGTTTGAACACCGTGGAGGTTAGTATTAGTCTGTATGATAGTCCAGGCCAGAGATCCTAGAATTGGTGCAGCGTCTAGAGAAGTCACTTCTGGAAGACGCGCAAGAGCAATGTTGGGAGCGTACGCACTAGGGTACTAGAGGGTTAATCTAAGATCACTGGCTGCGAACTCTAAAGAAGCACGGGGTTGGGGCCGGAGATGATTAACTGATGATGAAAAGAGAAGAGACGGTAAGGGAGGGGGCAGTGCGGGGACAGGTCATGCCAGCGAAGCATTTAAGGGGAGGGTGATTAATGCAGCCAGCATTATACAGAGCTTATAGGAATGAGAGGTATTATTATTAAACTATCGAAAGGAGATGGCAGCAGTGACAGCACTGGCATGAATGAACTGTAAGCACCATGGTCCCCTTATCAACGAGCTGTGCAGGCAGAAAATTTTGGGTTTTGTTTTCATGGCTTCCACAACAAACTTGTTTTAAACTTTGTCGCCACCCTGCTGTGTGTAATCACAAAAAAAATACTGGCCAAAACTTTACATTTAACGATATTATTTAGAGCGCATTCTTGCGCATCTGTTTACATTCCCCTCACCCGGCATATCCTAAACTTATAAGAACGCTACTACACTTGATCTTATACAAAAGTGCTGTTTGGGGAGTAGCCTATAGACAGGGGCTTGGATTGGCGAAAGCTCGCCTGGCAGCGGAGCGCCAGCTCCATGCCAAGATCCAACTAACATAGTTTTAACTGCAGCACCTTTAATCTACTACTAGTTCACTGCCTCCATACATGGTCCCCTTATCAAACGAGCTGTGTCAGGCAGAATTTTGGGTTGTTTTCATGGCTTCCATGTTAACTTTGTCGCCACCCTGCTGTGTAATCCACAAAATATACTGGCAAACTTTTATCATGTACCGATATTATTTGAGCACTTCTTGCTCACCTCCTTTGGTTCCTCTCTGCCACCCATTGGTTTGACTTCCCCCTGCACCATATGGGTCACCGTCCTTCCGCCTGCTCCTTATCGGTAACCTTCAGAATGCTCCTTATGGGTCACCGTCCTTCCGCCTGCTCCCTATGGGTCACCGTCCTTCCTGCTGCTCCTTATGGGTCTCCGTCCTTTTCCCTGCTCCTTATGGGTCACCGTCCTTCCCTCTGCTCCTTATGCCGCTGCCTCTGCATGCCGTCCCCTATAGTGTCAGGGTCAATTATTGCATGTTTTAGATGCTATCTAGCTTCATTCTGTCACTCTGTCATGGCCATGCTGTTGCCCATAATTTTGGCATAATGGTGCAATTATGCAGCCTCAGAGGCATCCATGCATGCTGCCCCTGCTGTTTCCTTATAGTAGCGTCTGAGGTTACTGCTGTATACAGATTTTTCTGGAGTAGCTGGCTGAGGTAGCGCTGTCTTATACAGGATTGTGTTTTAGTAGCTGGGCTGAGTAGTACTGGCGTATACGAGTATGTGTCGGTAAAGCCGGGCTGAGGTAGTACTGCTGTATCGGATTGTGTTTAGTATCTGGGCCAGTAGTACTGGCCGTATACAAGAATCTGTCTGTATAGCCGGGCTGAGGTGTACTTGCTGTATACAGGCTGTGTCCCGGTGAGTCTCTGGCTTAGGTAACTGGCTTTATACGACGAGTCTGGTAGTCGCTGGCTAGGGTCTTACGGGCGTAAACAGATGTTCTGTACACTGGGCTTAAGGTAGTACTGGCGGTATACAGGATTGTCTGGTATAGCCGGGCTAGGTTACTGGCCTGTATACAGGATATGTCTGGTATTAGCATGGCCTTATGTAGTACTGTCTGTATACGGATGTGTCTGGTGGTAACCGGGCTGAAGTAGACTGACTGTATACAGGGGAGTTTCGGTATCTGGGCTGAGGTATACTTGGCTGTATACAGATGTTCGGTGTAGCGGGGCTGAGGAGTACGGGCTGTATACAGGGGTGTCGGGTAGTACGGCTGTTCTAGATGGTCTAGTAGGCTGGGATAAGAGTGTCCTGGAAGTACTGGCTGGAAATAGTGATGGTGTTTGAGTACTGGCTGTATATGGAGGTGTCTGGTATAACTGACTTATATAGATTGGCGGTAGTACTGGCTGTGTACAGAATGTGCCTGTTAGTAGCTGGGCTGTGGAGTACTGGCTGATCAAAATGTGCTGTAGTAGCGGGCTGGTAGTACTGACTGTATCCGGAATGTGTTCTGGTGTAGCTGGGCTGAGGAGTACTGGCTGTATACATATTGTCTGGTAGTAGCTGGCTTGAGTAGGACTGGCTGTAAAAGAGTGTCTGGTAGAAGCCGTTGAGGTAGTACTGCTGTATCCAGATGTGGTCTTATAGTAGCCAGGGCTGAGGTATACTGGCCTATACAGTATGTGTCGGTAGTACTGTGGCTGTTACAGATTGTGTCTGGTAGTAGCCGGGCTGAGGTCGGAGGCTGTATACAGGATGTGTCTGGTAGTAGGCCGGTGCTGAGGTAGTCTGGCTTATACAGGATGTGTCGTTAGTAGCCCGGCTGAGGTATTTCTGGCTGTATACAGGATGTGCCTGGTAGGAGCCGGACTGAGTAGTACTGCTGTATAAGGATAGTTCTGGTAGTACGGGATGTATTAGGAGGGGTATGGTAGGACTGGCTGTATATAGGATTGTCCGGGTAGTACGCTGTATATATAGGATTTGTCCGGTAGTACTGCGTATACGGATTGTCTGTAGTTGCTAGGCTGAGGTAGTACTGGCCGTATACAAGAAGTGTCTGGTAGGATCTAGGTAGTCGGGCTGATCCAGATGTGTCTGCGTCGTAGCCGGGCTAAGTAGTAAACTGGCGGTATACAGATTTCTTATAAATACTGGGGCTGATGTAGTGCTGGCTTTATACAAGGTTCCTGGTATAGCCGGGCTGATGTAGTCCTGGCTGGTAAAGATGTTTCTGGTAGTGCTGGCTGAGGGTAGCACTGGCTGGATACCGGATGTGGCTGGTAGTAGCCCGGGCTGAGGTGCACTGGCTGTATCCAGATGTTCTGGTAATAGCCGGGCTGAGGTATACTGGCTGTATACGGATGGTCTGGTGTAGCTGGGCTGAGGGTAGTACTGGCTATATCAGATGTGGTCTGGTTATTAACCGGGCTGAGGTAGTACTGCTGTATACGCTGTGTCTGTAATAGGCCGGGCTGAGAGTAGTCTGCTGTAATCCGGATTGTCTGGTAGTAACTGACTAAGGTATACTGGGCGGTATACAGGATGTTCTGTAGTAGCTGGGCTGAGGAGTACTGGCTGATACAGGATGTTCTGGTAGTAGCGGCGAGATATACTGGCTGGTCATACAGGATGTGTCTGTTGTAGCCGGCTGAGGTAGTAATGACTGTATACAGATGTTGTCTGTTAGTAGCTGGGCTGAGGTATTACTGGCTGTATACAGGATTGTCTGGTAGACGGGCTGGTATATTGGATGTGTCTGGTATTGCTGGCTTTATACAGATGTGTCTAAGAGCGGGACGAGGTAGTACTGCTGTATACAGATGGGTGTGGTCAGACTGGCTGTCTATAGGATGTGTCCCTGGTAGTGCTGCTGTATACAGGATATGTCTAGTAGTAGCTGGGCTGAGTCGTACTGCCTGTATACAGGATGTGGTCAGGTAGTAGCTGGGCGAGGTAGTGCTGGCTGTTACAGGCTTGGTGTGTTAAGCTGGCTGAGGTAGTACTGCTGTATACAGGAGTGTCCTGGTCGTGACGGCTGGAGGTAGTACTGGCTGTATACAGATGTTGGTGTTATAGCTGCTAGATAGTACGGGCGTATACAGGATGTGTCGGATATACCGGCTGAGGTAGTTACTGGCTGTATACAGGCTGTTCTGGTATACTGGCTGAGGTAGTCTGGCGTATACATGATGGTCTGGTATAGCTGGGTCTGAGGTAGTACTGGCTGTAAAACGGATTGTCGGTAGCAGCTGGGCTGAGGTAGTACTGCTGATACTATGTGTCTGGTAGTAGCCGGGCTGAGGTAGTACTGCTGTATACATATTTGTCTGGTATAGCAGGCTGAGTAGTACTGGCCTGTATACAGATTGTCTGGAGTAACCATCCGGTCGAGGTAGTCTGGCCTGTATACAGTATGTGTCTGTAGTACTGGGCGGAGATAGTACTGGCTGTTATCAGGATGTCTGATAGAGCTGGTCTGAGGTAGTACTGGCTGTATACAGGATGTTCTGTATTAGCCTGGCTGAGGTACGTACTGCTGTATACAGAGGATGTGGTCTGGTGTAGCTGGCTAGGTAGTACTGACTGTATACGGCATGTGTCTGGTAGTACTGTGGCCGAGGTATACGGCGTTTATACAGATGTGTCTGGTAGACTGTGGCTGATGTAGTACTGCTGTAACAGGATGTGTCTGGTAGTACTGGCTGTATATGGATGTGTCTGGTAGTACTGGCTTATATAGGAGTGTCCTGGGTATTACTAGGCTGTTATAGAGTAGTGGTTGTGGTAGTAGCTGGCTGTATATATGATGTGTCTTTAGACTGCTGTATATATGATGTGTCTGGTAGTACTGGCTGTATACAGAATTTCTGGTATTAACTGGGCCTGAGTAGTACTGGCTGTATCAAATGTGTCCTGGTATTAGCTGCGCGAGGTAGTACTCTATGGCTCTATACGAATGTGGTCTGGTGTAGCTGGCTGAGGTAGTACTGGGCTGATAATACAGATGTGTCGGAGGTAAGCCGGCTGAGGTATACTGGCTGTATACAGAATGTGTCTAGTGTAGCCGGGCTGAGGTTAGTGTACTGGCTTATACAAGGAATGTGTCTGGTAGTACTGGCGTTATACAGATGTGTCTGGTAGTAGCCCGCTGAGGATACTGCTGTAATCAGCATGTGTCTGGTAGTAGCCGGCTGAGTAGTATCTGGGCTGTATACATGAATGTGTCCTGGTAGTACTGGCTGGATACAGGATGTGTCTGGTAAGTAGCTGGCCTGAGTAGTACTGCTGTATACGGTGTGTCCAGGTAGTAAGCCGGGTGAGGTAGTACGGGCCTGTATCCCGAGTGTCTTGGTAGTAGCCGGGCTATGATAGTACTGGCCTGTATATCCGGCTTGTCTGGTAGTAGACGGGCTGAGTAGTACTGGCTGTAACAGGAATGTGTCTGTAATAGCTGGGCTTAGGTAGTACGGCTTTATACTGGATGTGTCTGGGATAGCTGGGCTGAGTAGTACTGCCTGTTCAGGATTTGTCCGGGTATAGCCAGGGCTAAGTAGTACTGGCTGTATACAGGATTGCCTGGTCTTAGCCGCTGAGGTAGTACTGGCTGTATACAGGATGTTCTGGTCGTACCCGGTGCGGGTAGTACTAGCCTGTATACAGGATTGTCGGGTGAGTACCGGGTCTAAGATCGCAACTGGCGGTATCGATGAGTTTCTGGTATTACTGGGCTGAGTATACTGGCTATATACAAGATGTGTCTGGTAGTAGCTGGGCTGAGGTAGTACTGTCCGTATACAGGATGTGTCTGGTATCAGCCGGGGCTGAGGTAGTACTGGCTGATACCGATTGTTGGTATACTGGGCTAGGTAGGACTGGCTGAATGGATGTGTCTGATTACTGGCTGTAGAACAGGAGTGTCTGGTAGTAGCCTGCTGAGGGTAGTACGGGCTGATACGGATAGTGTCTGGGTAGTACCGGGCTGATTTAGTGCTGGGCTGATATAGGATGGTCTGGTAGAGCTGCCGGGGCGGAGGTATACTTGCTTTATAGGATGTGTCTGGTATCCCGGCGAGGTAGTACTGGCTGTATAAGGATGGTCCGTAGTAGCCTGGGATGAGGTCGTACTGGGCTGTATACAGGATGTCTGGTAGTAGCAGGGCTGAGGTATGGCTGTAGACAGGATGTGTCTGGTATATCGGGTCTAGGTAGTACACTGCTGTAATACAGGATGTGTCTGGTAGTATCGGGACTGGGTAGTACTGGCTGTATACAGGATGTGTCCGGTGGAGCTGGGCCTGAGGTAGTACTCTGGCTGGATACAGGATGGTCTGGTAGTAGCCGGGCTGAGTAGTACTGGCTGTAATAAGTAATGGTGTCCCCTGGTAGTACTGGCCGGATACAGATTGTATGGTAGTAGCTGGGCTTGAGGGAGTACTGGCTATATACAGATGTGGTCTGGTCAGTAGCTGGGGCTGAGGTAGTAACTGGCTTTATACAGATGTTTCGGGTAGTACTGGGCTGAGGTATAACTCGGCTGTATACCTGATCGTGTCTGGGAGTAGCGGCGAGGTAGTACTGCTGATACAGGAATGTCTGTAGTAGCCGGGCTGAGTAGATACCTGGCTTATACAGGATGTGTCTGGTATTAAGTAGCGGGCTGAGGTAGTACTAGCTGTAACAGGGTGTCTGGGAGTGAGCTGGCTTAGGTAGTACTTGCTGTATCAGGATGTGTCTGGGAGTACTGGCTGAGTAGTGCGGGCTGTATACCGATGGATCTGGGTAGTCTCCGGCTGCGTAGTACTGCTGTATACAGGATGTGTCCTGTATTAGCTGGATTAGTATACTGGCTGTATATAGGATATGTCTGATAGTATCATGGGGCTGAGTAGTACGGCTGTAATACATGATGTTCCTGGTATTATCTGGGCTGAGGTAGTAACTGGCTGTATATAGGAGTGTCTGTAGTACTGGGGCTTATATAGGATTGTCTGTTAGTACTGGCTGTATATAGGATGTGTCTTGGTAGTAAGCTGGCTGAGGTAGTACTGCCTGTATATATAGGTGTTTCTGGTAGTAGCCTGGGCTGAGGTAGTCTGGCTGTTACAGGATGTGTCTGGTAGTATCGGCTGAGTAGTTACTCTGGCTGTCTAAAGGATGTGTCTGGTAGTAGCGGCTGAGGGTGGACGGCGTATACAGAATGGTCTGTTAGTATCTGGGAATGAGGTAGTACTGGTGTATACAGATGGGTCTGGTAGTAGCCTGGCTGAGGTATTACTGGCTGTAATACAGATGTGTCTGAGTAGCTGGGCTGATGTATAGTACTGGCTGTATACAGGATGTGTCTGGTAGTAAAGGCAGTAGCACTGGCTGTATACGGATGGTGTCTGGTATAGCCGGGCTGGGTAGTACGGGCTTATAGAGGAGTGTCTGTAGTGCCGGGCTGAGGTAGTACTGGCCGTAAAACAGTATGTGTCCTGGTATAGCTGGGCTAAGAGTAAGTACTGGCTGTATATAGGATGTGTCTGGTATCTGGCTGTATATAGGATGTGGTCTGGTAGGACCGCTGTATATAGGATGTGTCGGTAGTATATCTGGCTGGGCTGAGGTAGTACTCCTGGCTGTATATAGGATGTTTCTGGTAGTAGTGTGCTGAGGTCTTACTGGCTGTCTATAGGAGGTGTCTGGTAGCACTGCTTATTAGAGGATCTGGTAGTACTGGCTGTATCTAGGATGTGTCGGTAGGAGCTTGGCTGTTGTACGTACTGCTGTATACAGGGATGGGTCTGTCTAGTAATCCGGTCTGAGGTAGTACTGGCTGTATACAGGACGGTGTCTGGTATACGGGGCTGAGGTAGTACTGGCTGTATACAGGATTGTCTGGTATAGCTGGGCTGAGGTAGTACGGCGTGTATACGTGATTGGTCCTGTAGTACTGGCTGATACGGGATGTTTTCTGGTAGTACTGCTGTATACAGGAAGGTGTCTGTAGGACCTGTGGTCTGTAATGTTGCCGTGGGGTCTCAGACCCTTGGTATCAAAGGGCCCCCTTCCTTTCCCTATACAGGTTATCCCCCTAAAGCCATAACACCTCTGACCCAACCTCACGGGGACTTACTTTTCACTCACTGGGTTCTTTCTCCTTGTAGAAAGGGGGCAGAAGAAGATCCCCATGACAGCCTCCCATTGGCTCACTGACTCCGCAGACTTCAGCCTCGTGGACACACAAGCGGGAAAATTCGGGATGCCCAATTACCACAAACAGTTCACCATATCCTGCCCCTAATCCCTTAGGATCCCTCTTAGGTCCTAGACCCCACAATAATTAAACATTATAGTTTGTGTGAGAACCTGTCCAGCACAGCGCACCACCACCGACCACCAGGCTGGCGCTAGGAGTCAGAATGGTGGCGAACTGACCCTGTGACGTCCCTGAGGTCTAAGTCCTACGTGTAGCATTACCGCCCTGACAAGGGTGAACCTGCTATCAGGAACCTACAAGGTACAGGGAGAGCGGACAAGTGTCAGGACACTGTGTAGCCCAGTGTATCATACGCTTTCTGAGATCTTACGTGAATGTCAAGGGGAGCTGCCTACAAAGACTCAAAGCGCGTGGTTTTCTTTTCCACTTGGAAACCTTTCCCACACCGGCAATTTTCCTCCCAGAATCCCAATAGTGGAAGAGCCTGGCTAAAGACTCACGCGCCTCCATGGGGGCCATCAGTGCCAGTCTCCGTAGAGACTCCTACTCCCGAAGAGTCCCAGTGTGCTCCACCGGTACACAGAATATACCAAGACCGTCAGAGACCAGGGAGAGCGGGGAATCCCGCACCGACTCTGAGAGTACAACACACAGGAAGTGGGACGAACGAACCAAGAGGGCAGCAAAGATACAAATCATACGCCAATTAATGCGTCGGCAGGCAAGCAGAAGTCATGACACAGAGAGATGCAACTGTATAACCAGCAGCCCTCGGAAGGAACTGGGCAAAAGCTAACAGCAGTAATTGACGCCGCCCCCAACTGACTGTTCAACCGTCCATCACGAGCAACCATACATCTGTCAATTCGAGTTCAGAACACACCCCAGCTTTCCCTGGAAGGATCATAAGGGAGCTGTCATCAGCACTGAGCTGTGGGTGGTTTTTTTCAGCACAGAGTTCCGAGCCTGATCCCATGCAAACAATTCTCAAGTTCTGACAAGAGTAAGATCAGCGCTACCAATAGCCCAGGGGGAGTGCACCAGATCAGGCCCCCTCCTCCAAACCACATGGGTACCCGCGAAGACATAGTAGGGACCCCACATAATGGTGGCTGTAGGTTGATTGATGATGGTACATATGTGCCAACCAGGGGATATGAGGGTTTATTAAGTGCCGATTATAGAAGACAGATGAAGGTAAAAGCGATGGTGCGGGGGAGATCCATTATCAGGGTTAAGGGGGGGAAGATCATTATCAGGATCAAGGGTTAAGGGAATCCATTATCATGGTGGGCGGGGGAGATCCATTATCAGGGTGCGGAAAGAAGCCATTTCAGGTGCGTGAGGGGGAGATCCCTTATCAGGGTGAGGTTGAATCCATTATCAGGGTGCGGGGAAGATCCATTATCCAGGGGTGAGGCGCGATTCCATTTCAGGTGGCGGGGGAAATCCTTACATAGGTGCAGGGAGATCCATTATCAGGTGAGGGGGAGATCCATTATCAGGTGAGGGGAGACCCATTATCAGGGGTGAGGGGGAGATCCTATCCGGGGTGCGGGGAGATCCATTATCAGGTGAGCGGAGAATCCGTAATCAGGGTGCGGGGGCGATCCATTATCGAGGTGCGGGGAATCCTTATCAGTGCGGCGGAATCGCAGTCTCAGGTGAGGGGGGATCCCTTATTCAGGGAGGGGGAGATCCTCTCAGGGGCGGGGAGAGACCATTATCAGGGTGAGGGGAATCCATTATCACGGTGAGGGTGAGATCATTACAGGTGAGGGGGAGACCATTATCCGGGTGGGGGAGAAATCCATTATCAGGGTGCGGGGAGATCCTATCAGGTGCGGGGGAGATCCATTATCAGGGTGCGGGGGAGATCCATTATAGGGTGAGGGGGAGATCCATTATCAGGGTTAGGGGGAGATCCACTATCAGGGTGCGGGGGAGATCCCTTATCAGGTTAGGGGGAGATCCATTATCAGGGTGAGGGGGAATCCATTATCAGGGTGAGGGGGACCCCTTCAGGGTTCGGGGGATATCCATTATCAGGTGGGGAGATCCATTATCAGGGGTGAGGCGGAGATCCATTATCAGGTGAGGGGGAGATCCATTATCAGGGTGAGGGGGGAGATCCATTATCAGGGTGAGGGGGAGATCCATTATCAGGTGCGGGCGGAGATCCATCTCAGGTGAGGGGGAGATCCTTATCAAGGGTGAGGGGGAGATCCATTATCAGGGTGCGGGGGAGATCCATTATCAGGGTGAGGGGAGGATCCATTATCAGGGTGCGGGGGAGATCCATTATCAGGGTGCGGGGGAGATCCATTATCAGGGTGCGGGGGAGATCCATTATCAGGGTGCGGGGAGATCCATTATCAGGGTGGGGGGAGATCCATTATCAGGCGGGGGAATCCATTATAGGTGGGGGGAGTCCATTATCAGGGTGAGGGTCGAGATTCCATTACAGGTGAGGGGGAGATCCATTTCAGGTTATGGTGGATGCCATTACCGGGTGAGGGGGGGAATCCTTATCAGGGTGGCGGAGGAGATCCATTATCAGTGAGGGTGATCATTATCAGGGTAGGGGTGATACATTATATCAGGTGAGGGGAGATCCTTTCAGAGTAGGGGGTAGTCCCATTATCAGGTAGAGGCGAGATCCATTAATCAGGGTGAGGGGGAGATCCATTATCAGGGTGCGGGGAGATCCCATTAGCAGGGGCGGGGGAATCCCTTATCAGGGTGAGGAGGGGGTGACTACAATTATCAGTGTTGCGGGGAGGGGGGGGATCCATTATCAGGGTGCGGGGGGGATCCATTATCAGGGGGAGGGGGAGATCCATATCAGGGTGCTGGAGAGATCATTATCATGGTGCGGGGAGATCCAATATCAGGTGAGGGGGAGATCTTACCGGGTGGAGGGGGAGATTCCATTATCAGGGGGGGGGTGAGGGGGTTGAAACTTATCAGGGGTGCGGGGGAGATCCATTATCAGGGTGCGGGGGAGATCCATTATCAGGGTGAGGGGGAGATACATTATCAGGGGAGGGGGAGATCCATTATCAGGGTGAGGGGAGATCCATTATCAGGGTGAGGGGGGATCCATTTACAGGGTGCGGGGGAGATCCTTATCAGGGGCGGGGATATTCCATTATCAGGTGGGTGTAGATACAGTATCAAGGTGAGTTCCCTATCCAGGGTGAGGGGAGATCATTATCCGGTGAGGGGAGATCCATTTCAAGGGTGGGGTGAGATTTCCTTATCAGGTGAGGGGAGATCCATTATCAGGGTGAGGGGAGATCCATTATCAGGGTGAGGGGGAGATCCATTATCAAGTGAGGGGGAGATCCCTTATCAGGGAGGGGAGATCCATTATCAGGGGCGGGGGAGATCCATTAGCAGGGTGCGGGGGAGATCCATTAATCGGTAGGGAATCCATTATCAGGGGGGGGGGGAGATCCATTATCAGGGGGCGGGGGAGATCCATTATCAGGTTGAGGGGGGATCCATGATCAGGGTGCGGTGGTAGATCCATTCTCAGGTGCGGGGGAGATCCATTATCAGGGTGGCGGGAGTACCATTATCAAGGCAGGGTGAGGGGGTGATACATTTCAAGGTGGCGGTAGAATCCATTATCAGGGGGCGGGAGACCATTATCAGGCAGGGTGCGGGGGAGATCCATTATCAAGGTGCGGCGGAGATCCATTATCAGGGTGAGGGGGAGATCCATTATCAGGGTGAGGGGGAGATCCACTATAGGTTGGAGGGGAGAATCCATTATTCGGGGAGGGGAGATCCAGTATATCCGGGTGGCATGGGAGATCCTATCAGGTGCGGGGAATCCATTATCAGGGTGAGGGGAGATCCACTATCAGGGTGAGGAGAGATCATATCGGGTGCGGGGGAGATCCATTACCAGGGTGAGGGGAGATCCATTATCAGGTGCGGGGGAGATCCATGATCAGGTGCGGGAGAAATCCATTATCAGTGTGGCGGGGAGATACATTATCAAGGGTGGGGGGTGATACATTCTCGAGTGTGCGTGGAGGATCCATTATCGTGTGCGGGGTAATCCATGTATCAGGTCGGGGGAGATCCCTTCTCAGGGTGCGGGGTAGAATCTTATCAAGGTGCGGGGAGATCCATTATCAGGGTGGGGGGGAGATCCATTATCAGGTGAGGGGGTGATACATTATCAGGGTGAGGGGGAGATCCATTATCAGGGTGAGGGGGTGATACATTATCAGGGTGAGGGGGAGATCCATTATCAGGGTGAGGGGGATCCATTATCGGGTAGGGGGGATCATTATCAGGTGGGAGGGGGAGATCCATTCTCAGGTGCGGGGAATCCATTAGCCAGGGTGAAGGGGGAGATCCATTTCAGGTGTGGGGGAGATCCATTATCAGGGTGAGGGGGAGATACATTATCAGGGTGAGGGGGGGATCCATTATCAGGGTGAGGGGGAGATCCATTATCAGGGTGAGGGGGAGATCCATTATCAGGGTGAGGGGGAGATCCATTATCAGGGTGAGGGGTAGATCCATTATCAGGGTGCGGGTGAGATACATTATCAGGGTGCGGGGGAGATCCATTATCAGGGTGAGGGGGAGATCCATTATCAGGGTGAGGGGGTGATACATTATCAGGGAGGGGGTGATACATTAGCAGGGTGAGGGGGTGATACATTATCAGGGTGAGGGGGTGATACATTCAAGGGGTGAGGGCGATCCATTATCAGGGTTGCCGGGGAAGATCATTAATCAGGTGGTGGGAGATCCATTGCAGGGAGAGGGGGAGATATCATATCAGGGTGAGGGGAGATGCCCATTCTCAGGGTATGGGAGATCCATTATCGGGTGAGGGGGTGAATACATGATCAGGCAGGGTGCGGGGGAGATCCATTATCAGGGTGAGGCGGAGATCCATTGCAGGTGAGGGTAGATCCATATCAGGGTGCGGGGGAGATCCCTTAATCAGGGTGAGGGGAGATCCATATCGAGTGAGGGGGTGATACATTATCAGGGTGAGGGGGGGATCCATTATCAGGGTGAGGGGGGATCATTAGCAGGTGGGGGGGAGCCTTATCAGGTGCGGGGGAGATCCATTATCAGGGGGAGGGGGAGATCCATTATCAGGGTGAGGGGGAGATCCATTATCAGGGTGAGGGGGATCCATTATCCAAAGGGGGTGCGGGGAGATCCTATCAGGGTGCGGGGGAGATCCATTTCAAGGTGAGGGAGAGATCCATTATCAGGGTAGGGGGGGAATCCATTATCAGGGTGAGGGGGGGATCCATTATAGGGTGCGGGAGATCCATTATCAGGTGCGGGGGAGATCCATTATCAAGGTGAGGGGGAGATCCATTATCAGGGTGAGGGGAATCCATTATCAGGGTGCGGGGAGATCCTAAGCGGTGAGGGGGTGATACATTATCAGGGTGCGGGGGAGATCCATTATCAGGGTGGTCATGTCTCCTCTGACCTCATCTCTTCTGCTGTTTCAGATGGTTATGAATTTGTCCAAATCCTGAAGGAAGTGGCCAGAGAGAACACGGAGAACCCGGAGCTGAGCATCATCTGGATCGACCCCGATGACTTCCCTCTGGTGACATGATTGTTTTAATCAGACCTAGAGAAGAGAGGACAAAATCCAGACCTGTCCCCCTCCAACCCCTCTGTCCTCCTCCTCCATCTCCTCGTCTCCTCCTCTCCTCCAGACTCCGCGTCCTCCTCCTCCTCCTCCAGCCCTCTGTCCGCCTCCAGACGCCTCTGTCCTCCTCTCCTCCTCCCGACTCCTCTGTCCTCCGCCTCCTCCTCCAGACTTCTCGGTCCCTCCTCCTCCTCCAGACTCCTCTGGTCCTCCTCCTCCTCCTCCATACGCCGCTGTCCTCCGCCTCCTCCCACCCCTCTGTCCTCCTCCTCCCTCCAGACTCCTCGTCCTCCCCTCCTCCAGACCCCTCTGTCTCCTTCCTCTCCTTCTCCTCCAGACGCTCCTCTGTCCTCCTCCTCTCTCCGACCCCTCTGGTCCTCCTCCTCCTCCAGACTCCTCTGTCCTCCTCAGACCCTCTGTCCTCCTCCCCTCCAGACTCCTCTGTTCCTCCTCCAGACCCCTCTGTCCCCTCCTCCTCCTCCGACTCCTCTGTCCTCCTCCTCCGCTCCAGACCCCTCGTCCTCCTCCTCCTCCTCCAGACCCCTCTGTCCTCCTCCTCTCCAATTCCATGTATCTCCTCCCTCCTCAGACCCCTCTGTCCTCCTCCTTCCAGACCCCTCTGTCCTCCTCCGCCTCCAGAACCCCTCCTGTCCGCCTCCTCCTCTCTCCAGACCCCTCTGTCCTCCTCCTCCTCCCAAACCCTCTGTCACTCCTCCTCTCCTCCAACCCCTCTGTCCCTCCTCATCCTCCCAGACTCCGCGGTCCTCCTCCTCCAGACTCCTCTGTCCCCTCTCCTCCAGACTCCTTCTGTCCTCCGCCTCTCCTCCAGACTCCTCTGTCCTCCTCTCCTCCAGACCCCCCTGTCCTCCTCCTCCTCCAGCCTCCTCTGTCTCTCCCACATACCCCTCTGTCCTCCTCCTCGCCTCCTCCCGACTCCTCGTCCTCCGCCGACCTCCAGACCCCCCGGCCTCCTCTCCTCCTCCAGACCCCTCTGTCCCGCCTCCTCCTCAGACTCCTCTGTCCTCCTCCTCCTCCAAACCCCTCTGTCCCTCCTCCTCACACCCGCTTCCTCCTCCTCCTCCCGACCCTCTGTCCTCCTCCTCTCCTCCAGACCCCTCTGTCCTCCTCCTCCCTCCAGACTCCCTGTCCTCCTCCTCCCCAACCCTCTGTCCTCCTCAGCCCCACATGCCTCTGTCCTCCGCCTCCAGACTGCCTCTGTCCTCCTCCTACCAGACTCCTCTGTCCTCCTCCTCCTCGCCAACTCCTCTGTCCTCCTCCTCCTCCAGACCCCTCCTGTCCTCACTCCTCCTCCTCCCAGACCCCCCCCTCTGTCCTGCCTCCACCTCCGACCCTCTGTCCTCCTCCTCCTCCAGACCCCTCTGTCCTCCTCCTCCCCAGACTCCTCGTCCCTCCGCCTCCTCCAAGACCCCTTCTGTCCCCCTCCTCCTCCTCAGACTCCTTGCGGGAGACTCCTGTGTTGGCTCTCCTCCTCCTCAGACCTCATGTTCCCTCCTCCTCCTACAGACTTCCTCTGTCTCCTCCTCCAAACCCTCTGTCTCCTCCTCCTCCTCCAGACTCCTCATCTTCCCCTCCAGATCTTCTCTGTCCTCCAGCCTCCTCCTCCAGACCCCGCTGTCCTCCTCCTTTCCCAGACTCCTTTCTCCGCCTCCTCCTCCAACTCCGGTCCTCCTCCTCCTCCAGACTCCTCTGTCCTCCTCCTCCCTCACATACTCCTCTGTCCTCCTCCTCCTGCCTCAGACTCCTCTGTCCTCCTCCTCCTCCAGACCCCCTGTCCTCCCCCTCCTCCTCCAGGACCCCTCTGGCCGCCGCCGCCTCCAGACTTCCTCGTCTCTCCTCCTCCCTCAGACCCCTCTGTCCTCCTCCTCCTCCTCCAGACTCCTCTGCCTCCTCCTCCTCCGACTCCCTCGTAGTGCATCCTCCTCCTCCAGACTCTCCGTCTGTCTCTCCTCCGGAACCCGCTGTCCTCCTCCTCCCTCCTCCAGACTTCCTCTGTCATCCTCCTCCTCCCTCCAGACTTCCTCAGTCCTCCTCCGCCTCCAGACCCCTCGTCCACCTCCTCCTCCTCCAGACCCCTCTGTCCTCCTCCTCCTCAACTCCTCTGGCCGCACTCCCCCCCCTCAGACCCCGCTGTCCTCCTCCTCCCCAGACCCCTCTGTCCATCCTCCTCCGACTCCCCAGACCCCTCTGTCCTCCTCCTCCTCCTCCATACCCTCTGTCCTCCTCCTCCCTCCAGCTCCTCTGTCCTCCTCCTCCTCCAACCACCTCTTCCTCTTCATCCCCCAGACTCCTCTGTCCTTCTCCTCCCTCCTACAGACTCCTCTGTCCCCCTCCCCAGACTCCTCTTCCTCCTCCTCCTCCTCCAGACTCCTCTGTCCTCCTCCTCCTCCAGACCCCCTCTGTCCCTCCTCCTCCTCCTCCAACCCCTCTGTCCGCCTCCTCCTCCAGACCTCCTCGTCCTCCTCCTCCTCCAAACCCCTCTTCCTCCCCTCCTCCAGACCCTCTGTCCTCCTCCTCCTCCAACCCCCTGTCCTCCTCCTCCTCCTCCAGACTCCTGTTCCTCCTCCTCCTCCGACCCTAGTTGTCCCTCCTCCTCCTACAGACTCCTCTGTCCCTCCTCCTCCAGACTCCTCTGGCCTCCTCCTCCTCATCCAGACTCCTCGGCCTCCTCCTCCTCCTCCAGACTTCCTGTCCCCCCTCCTCCTCCAGACCCTCTGTCCTCCTCCTTCTCCAGACTCCTCTGTCCTCCTCCTCCTCCTCCCAGACTCCTCTGTCCTCCTCCTCCTCCAGACTTCCTCGGTCCTCCCTCCTCCTCCAGACTCCTCTGTCCTCCTCCTCCTCCTCAACTCCTCTGTCCTCCTCCCTCCTCCAGTACCCCTCCTGTCCTCCTCCTCCTCCCCCCCAAAGACCCTCTGTCCTCCTCCTCTCCCGACTCCTCCTGTCCTCCTCCTCCTACTCCGACCCTCCTGTCCTCCTCCTCCTCCTCCGACCCGTCCTCTGTCCCCCTCCTCCTCCAGACTCCCTGTCCTCCTCCTCCTCCAGACTTCCTCTGGTCCTCCCTCCTCCTCCAGACTCCTCTGTCCTCCTCCCCAGACCTCCTCTGTCCTCCTCCTCCCGACTCCTGTCCCTCCTCCTCCTCCATGACTCCTCTGTCCTCCTCCTCCTCCTCCAACCCCCTCTGTCCTCCTCCTCTCCGACTCCTCGGTCTCCTCCTCCTCCTCCAGACTCCTCTGGCCCTCCGCCTCCTCCAGACTCCCTCTGTCCTCCTCCTCCTCCAGACTCCTCTGGTCCTTCGCCTCCTCCAGACGCCTCGGGCCTCCGCCGCCGCCTCCTCCTCCAGACTCCTCTGTCCTCCTTCCGCCTCCGCCAACTCCTCTGTCCTCCTCCTCCTCCAGACTCCCCTGTCCCCTCCTCCAGACTCCCGCTGTCCTCCTCCTCCAGACTCCCGCTGTCCTCCTCCTCCAGACTCCCCCTGTCCTCCTCCTCCTCCAGACCTCCTCTGTCCTCCTCCTCTCCATACTCCGCTGGCCGCCTCCTCCTCCAACCCCTCTTGTTCCTCCTCCTCCCCAGACCCCTCTGATCCTCCTCCTCATGCCAGACTCATCGTCCTCCGCAGCCTCCAGACCCCTCTGTCCGCCCCTCCTCCAGACCGCCCTGTCCCGCCGCTCCTCCAGACTCCTTCGGTCCTCCTCCTCCGCTCCTCCCCCCCCTCTGTCCTCCTCCTCCTCCGACTCCGCGCTCCCTCCTGCTCCTCCAGACTCCTCTGCTCCGCTTCCTCCTCCAGACGCCGCTGGGCCCGCTCCGCCAGACCCGCTGGCCGCCCTCCCCGCCAACGCAGCGGCCCGCCGCCTCCTCCAGACTCCTCTGCCGCCTCCCCTCCAGACGCCCGGTCCCCTCCCTCCATCCAACTCAGCTGGCCTCCGCCTCCAGACGCCGCGGGCCTCCTCCTCCCAGACTCCTCTGTCCTCCCCCGCCACCGCTCAGACTCCTCGGCCGCCGCCGCCTCAGACCCCGCGGTCCGCCTCCGCAGCCAGACTCCCGCGGCCCGCCTCCGCCCGACTGCCGCGGGCCGCCGCCGCCTCCAGACGCCTCGGGGCCCTCCGCCTCTCCTCCTCCAGACTCCCGGTCCGCCTCAGACCGCCGCTGTCCGCCGCTCCGCCAAACTCCTCTGGCCGCCTCCAACTCGCTGGCATCTCCTCATCCAGACTCCTCTGTCCTCCTCCTCCCAGACGCCCTTCCTCCTCCGCCAGACTCTTCGCACCTCCTCGGCCCACTCTCTGTCCTCCGCCTCCTCCAGACGCCTCGGTCCTCATCCGCATCCAGACGCCGCTGTCCGCCCTCCTCATCCAACTCCTCGATGTCCTCCTCTCCAGACCTTCTGTCCTCCTCCTCGGCCAGACCCGCTGTCCGCCTCCGCCGCCAGACCGGCTGGCCGCCGCCGCTTCCAGACTCCCTCTGCCTCCTCCTCCTCCCGACCCAGCGGGCCCGCCGCCAGACTCCGCGGGCCCGCCGCCGCCAAGCCTCGTGCCGCCGCCCCGCCAACTTCCTCTGTCCGCTCAGACGCCGCGTCCTCTCCGCCTCCAGACTCCCTGTCCGCCCCAACCTCCTCGTCCTCCTCCTCCAGACTCCTCTGCCCTCCTCGCCTCCAGACGCCCTCTGTCCGCATTCCGCCCCGCCCGACGCTCTGGCGCCGCCGCCGCCAGACGCGCTGTCCCCCTCCTCCTCCAGACCATCTGTCCTCCGCCGCCAGACCCCTCTGGCCTCCGCCTCAACCCAACCCCGCTGTCCCCTCCGCCTCCAGACCCCTCGGTCCTCCTCCTCAGCCAGACCCTCTCCCTCCTTCCTCGCCAGACTCCTCTGTCCGCCTCCTCCTCCAGACCTCCTCTGTCCTCCTCCGCCTCCAGACTCCTCTGTCCTCCTCCGCTCCCAGACTCCTCTGTCCTCCTCCTCCTCCAACCCTCTGTCCTCCTCCAAACTCCTCTGTCCTTCCTCCTCCTCCATCCAACTCCTCTGTCCTCCTCCTCTCCACAGACTTCCTCTGTCCTCCTCCTCCAGACGCTCTGTCCTCCTCCTCTTCCAGACCCCTCTGTCCTCCTCCTCCTCCATACCCCTCTGTCCTCCTCCTCATAACAGACTTCCCCTGCCCTCCTCCTCCTCCGACTCCTCGGTCCTCCCCTCCTCCAGCCTCCTCTTTCCCTCCTCCAGACTCCTCTGTCCTCCTCCTCCTCCAGACTTCCTCGTCCCCTCCCGACTCCTCTGTCCCTCCTCCTCCAGACTCCTCTGGCCTCTCATCCAGACTCCTCTGTCCTCCTCCTCATCCAGACGCCTCTGTCCTCCTCCACCTCCAGACTCTCGGTCCCTCCTCCTCCCCTCCTACTCCCTCTGTCTCCTCCTCCACCCAGACTCCCTCTGTCCTCCTCCTCTTTCAGCCTCCTCTGTCCTCCACTCCTCCTCCTCCAAGACTTCTCTGTCCTCCTGCCTCCCCAGACTCCTCTGTCCTCCTCACCCCATGACCTCTGTCCTCCTCACCCAGACCCTCTGGCCTCCTCCTCATCCAGACCCCTCTGTCTCTCCTCCAGACTCCTCTGTCCTCCTCCTCCTCCGACTCCGCTGTCCTCGCACCTCATCCAGACTCCTCGTCCTCCTCCTCCAGACTCCTCTGTCCTCCTCCTCCTCCAGGACCCTCGTCCTCCTCCCCTCCTCTAGACTCCTCTTTCCTCCGCCTCTTCCAGACGCCTCTGTCCGCCGCCTCATCCACTCTCCTTCTGTCCGCCTCCTCCAGACCCTCTGTCCTCCTCCTCTTCCAGCTCCTCGGTCCTCCCCTCCGCCAGACTTCTCACTCCTCCTTCTCCTCAAGACTCCCTGGTCCTCGCTCCTCCTCCAACTCCTCACTCCTCCTTCTCCTCAAATACTCCTCTGTCCTCCACCTCTCCCAGACTCCTCTGTCTTCCTCCTCCAGACGCTCTGTCCTCCTCCGCCATCCTCTTTCCTCCTCCTCCAGACTCCTCCATACTCTCTGTCCTCCTCCTCCAAACTCCTCTGTCCGCCTCCTCTCCAGACTCCTCTGTCCTCCTCCTCCTCCAGACTCCTCTGTTCCTCTCCTCCTCCAGCTCCCTTCCTCCGCCTCCTCCAGAACTCCTCTTCCTCCTCCTCCCCAGACTATCCTCGGTCTAACGTCCTCTCCAACTCCCTCTGTCCTCCTCCAACTCCTCTGTCCTCCTCTCCACTCCTGTGTCCTCCGCCTCCTCCAACCTCTCGGTCCTCCTCCTCCAACTCCTCTGTCCCTTCCTCCTTCCCCAGACCCCTCTGTCATCCGATCTCCGACGCCTCGTCCTCCCTCCTCCCCAGACCCCTTTGTTCCACTCCGCCTCCAGATTCCTCTGTCCTCCTCCTCCCCAACTCCTCTGTCCCTCCTACTCCTGCAGATCCATCTTCCTCCTCCTCCTCCTCCAGACCTCCTCTGTCCTCCCCCTCCAGACTCCTCTTTCGCCTCCTCACCCAGACTCCTCTGTCCCCTTCCTCCTCCAGACTCCCTGTCTCCCTACCTCGAGACCCCTCTGTCCTCCTCCTCCTCCTCCAGACTCCTCTGTCCTTCTCCTCCTCCAGACTCCTCTCTCCTCCTCCTCCTCCAGACTCTTCTGTCCTCCACCACCAGACCCCTCTGTCCTCCTCCTCGTCCAGACTCCTCTGTCCTCCTCCTCCAGACTCCTCTGTCCTCCTCCTCCTCCTCCAGACTCCTCTGTCCTCCTCCTCCTCCAGACCCATCTGTCCTCCTCCTCCAGACTCCTCTGTCCTCCTCCTCACCCAGACTTCTCTGTCCTCCTCCAGTCTCCTCTGTCCTACTCCTCGTCCAGACTCCTCTGTCCTCCTCCTCCTCCAGACTCCTCTGTCCTCCTCCTCACCCAGACTCATTAGTCCTCCGCCTCCAGCCCACCATGTGTCCTCCTCCCTCTCAAGACTCCCCTGTCCTCCTCCACCACCAGACCCCTCTGTCCTCCTCCTCGCCCAGACTCCTCTGTCCTCCTTCTCCTTCAGACTCCTCTGTCCTACTCCTCCTCCAGATTCCTCTGTCCTCCTCCTCGCCCAGACGACTCTGTCCTCCTCCTCCTCCTCCAGACTCCTCTGTCCTCCTCACCCAGACTCCTCTGTCTTCCTCCTCCTCCAACTCTCTGTCTCCGCCTCCTCCCAGACTCCTCTGTCCTCCTCCCCGCCAGACGCCTCTGTCCTCCTCCCTCTCCTCCAGACTTCCTCTGTCCGCCTCCTCCTCCAACCTCCTCTGTCCTCCTTCCTCCTCCTCCCCCAGACTCCTCTGCTCCTCCTCCTCCTGTCCCTCTGTCCTCCTCCTCCTCCCTCCCATCCTCCACTCCTCCTCCAGACTCCGCTGTCCTCCCCCTCCAGACTTCCTCTCTCCTCCACCTCCTGCAGAATCCTCTGTCCTCCTCCCTCTCCAGACCCTCTGCCCTCTTCCTCCTCCGAACCCCTATGTCCTCCTCCTCCTCCAGACCCCCTCCGTCCGCCTCCTCCGACTCTCTCCTCCTCCTCCTCCTCCAGACTCTCCTCTGTCCGCCTCCTCCAGACTCCGCTGTCCGCCCCTCCTCCAGACGCCTCTGTCCTCCGCTCCTTCTCCAGACTCCTCTGTCTCCGCCTCCAGAACCCCCTCTGTCCTCCCCCGCCCCATACTCCTCTGTCCTCCTCCTCTCCAACGCCTTGTCCCTCCTCCCCTCTTCCAGACTCCTCTGTCCTCCTCCTCTTCCAACCCTCTGTCCTCCTCCTCTCTCCAGCCCCTCTGCCTCCTTCCTCCTCCAGACTCCTCTGTCCCCTCCTCCTCCAGACCCTCTGCCTCCTCCCTCCTCCAGACTCCTCTGTCCCCTCCGCCGCCCCCTCCTAGGTCCTCTGTCCTCCTCCTCTTCCAGACCTCTTGTCATCCTCCTCTCCAGACCCTCTTCCTCCTCCTCTTCCAGACTCCTCTGTCCCCTCGTCCTCTTCCAGACTCCTCTGTCCTTCCTCCTCCGCCTCGACTCTCTGTCCTCCTCCTCCCTCCAGACTCCTCTGTCCTCCCCCTCCTTCTCCGAGAACTCCTCTGTCCTCCGCCTCCTCCTCCAGACTCCTCTCTCCTTCCTCTCCCTCCTCCCTCCAGACTCCTCTGTCCCCCCCTCCTCCGTCCCGACTCCTTCGTCTCTCCTCCTCCAACCCCTCTGTCCTCCCTCTTCCAGCTCCTCTGTCCCCCTCCTCCCTCAGACTCCTCTGTCCGCCTCTCACTCCTCTGTCTCCTCCTCCTCCTCCTCCTCATGACTCCTCTGTCCTCCTCCTCTCCAGACTCCTCTGCCCCCTCCTCCCCAGACTCCTCTGTCCTCCTCCTCCTCCATACCCCCTTTGTCCTCCTCCTCCTCTTCCAGACTGCTCTGTCATCCTCCTTCTTCTCCAGACTCCCTCGGTCCTCCTCCTCTTCCAGACTCCCTCATTTCGCGCCTCCAACTCCTCTGTCCTCCTCCTCCTCCACTCCTCTGTCCCTCCCCCTCTTCCAGACGCCTCTGTCCTCCTCCTCTTACAACTCCCTGTCCTCCTCCTCCTCCAGCCTCCTCTGTTCCCCTCCAGACTCTCCTCTGTCCTCCTCCTCCTCCTCCTCCAGACTCCTCTGTCCTCCTCCTTCTCCAGACTCCTCTGTCCTCCTCCTCCTCCTCCTCCTCCTCCAGACTCCTCTGTCCTCCTCCTTCTTCAGACTCCTCTGTCCCCCTCCTCCTCCAGACTCCTCTGTCCTCCTCCTCCTCCAGACCCCTCTGTCCTCCTCCTCCTCCTCCTTCTCCTCCAGACTTCTCTGTCATCCTCCTTCTCCAGACTCCTCTGTCCCTCCTCCTCGTCCAGACTCCTCGTCCTCCTCCTCCTCCAGCTCCTCTGTTCCTCCTCCTCCTCCTCCTCCAGACTCCTCGTCCTCCCGCTCTCCTCTCAACTCCTCGGTCCTCTTCCTCCTTCCTCCTCCTCCAACTCCTCGTGTCCTCCTTCCTTTCCAGACTCCTCTGTCCCCCCTCCTCCTCCATGACGCCTCTGTCCTCCCCTCCTCCAGCCCCCTCTGTTCCTCCTCCCCTCTTCCAGACGGCGCTGTCCTCCTCTCCTTTCTCCCAGACTCCTCTGTCTCCTCACTCTTCCAGACTCCTCTGTCCCTCCTCCTCTTCATACTCATCGGTCCCCTCCTCCTCCAGACTCCTCTGTCCTCCTCCAGACTCCTCTGTCCCTCCTCCTCCGACGCCTCTTCCTCCCCTTCTCCAGTACTCTCTGTCCTCCGCCTCCTCCTCCCCCGCCTCTCCAGACTCCTTGTCCTCCTCCTTCTTCAGACTCCTCTGTCCCCCGCCTCCTCCAGACTCCTCTTCGCGCCTCCTCTCCTCCCAGACCCCCTTTGTCCTCCTCCTCCCCAGCTCCCTCTGTCCCCCGCCGCCTCCAACTCCTCTGTCCTCCTACATCCTCCAACCCCCTTTTCCTCCTCCGCTTCCAGACTTCCTGTCATCCTCCTTCTCCAACTCCTCTGTCCTCCTCCTCTTCCACCTCCTCTGTCCTCCTCCAGACTCCTCTTCCTCCTCCCGACGCCGCTGTCCTCCTCCCTCTCTCCAACTCCTCGTCCTCCCTCCGCCCCTCCAGACTCCTCGTCTCCTCCTCCCCCTCCCCCCAGACTCCCTCTTTCCTCCTCTCCCCTCCAGACTCCCTCTGTCCCCTCCTCCTCCAGACTCCTCTGTTCCTCCTCCTCCTCCAGACTCCTCTGTCCTCCCCCCTCCGTACTTCCTCGAGTCCTCCTCCTCCTCCAACTCTCTGTCCTCCCCTCCCTCCAAACTCCTCTGTCTCCTCCTCCTCTTCCAGACTCCCTCTGTCCCCTCCTCTTCCAGACTCCTCTGTCCTCCTCCTCCCAGACTCCTCTGTCCCTCCTCCTCCAGAACTCCCTGTCCCTCCTCCTCCCCTCCAGACTCTCTGTCCTCTCCTTCTCCAGACTCCTCTGTCCTCCTCCACCTCCTCCTCCAGACTTCCTCTGTCCTCCTCCTTCCCGACTCCTCTGTCCCCCTCACTCCCCTCCAGACTCCCTGTCCTCCTCCTCCTCCACCCCATAACCAGTCCTCCTCCTCCTCCTCCTCCTCCTCCCGACTCTCTGTCATCCTCCTTCTCCAGACTCCGCTGTCCTCCTCCTCGTCGACTCCTCCTTCCACCCTCCTCCTCCAGACTTCCGCTGTTTCCCCCCCCCCCCCCCCCCCCCTCCTCCTCCTCCTTCCCTCTAGACTCTCTGGTCCTCCTCTTCCTCCAGCCCTCTTTCCCTCCTCCTCTGTCCTCCTCCTCCAGACCCTCTATCCTCCTCCTTCTCCATACTCCTCTGTCCCCCTCCTCCTCCAGACTCCATCTGTCCTCCTCCTCCGCCAGAACTCCTCTGTCCTCCTCCTCGGCCAGACTTCTCTGTCCTCCGCCTTTCCCTCTCCAGACTTCCTCTGTCCCCTCCTCTTCCAGACCCCTCTGTCTCCTCTCTCTTCCATACTTCTCTGTTCCTCCTCCTTCTCCCGACTCCTCTGTCCACCTCCTCTTCCAGACATCCGCTGTCCGCCCCTCTCCCCAGACTCATCTGTTCCCTCCCTCCTCCTCCAGACTCCTCTGTCCCCCTCCAGACCTCCCTGTCCTCCCCTTCCTCCTCCAAACCTCTGGTCCCCCCTCCTCCCCAGACTCCTCTGTCCCCTCGTCCTCCATCAGACCCCTTTGTCCTCCTCCTCCCCCAGGCCCCTTTCCCCCGCTCCTCCAGAATTCCTCTATTCTTCCCTCTCCTCCAACCCCTTTGTCCTCCTCCTCTTCCATACTTCTCTGTCATCCTCCTTCTCTCCAGACTCCTTCTGTCCTCCCCTCTTCCAGACTCCTCTGTCCCCTCCAGACTCCTCTGTCCTCCTCCATACTCCTCTTTCCACCCCCTCCTCCGCCAGACTCCTCTGTCCTCCTCCTCCTCCTCCAGACTTCCTCTGGCCTCCTCCGTCCAGACTCCTCTGTCCTCCTCCTCCTCCAGACTCCACTGTCCGCCTCCTCCTCCAGACTCCTCTATCCCCTCCTCCAGACTCCGCTGTCCGCCTCTCCCTTCCTCCAGCGTCCCTGTCCTCCTCCTCTTCCAACTCCCTCTTCCTCCTCCCCGACTCCCTCGTCCTCCGCCTCCAGACTCCTCTGTCCTCCTCCTCCTCTTCCCGATTCCTCTTCCTCCTCCTCCGCTTCCAGACTCCGCTGTCCTCCTCCCCCTCCGCCAGACTCCTCTGTCCTCCTCCTCCTCCTCCAGACTCCTCGTCCTCCATCCCTCCCTCCTCCGCCTCCTCCGGACACCCGCATGTTCCTCCCTCCTCCGCCAGACTCCTCGTCCTCCTTCCGCCTCCTCCGACCTCCTCTGCCCTCCTCTCTTCCCGCTCCTCTCCTCCTCCTCTTCCTCCTACTCCTCTGTCCCTCCTCCTCCCCTCCTCCTCCCACTCCTCTGTCCCTCATCCCCCCCAGACTCCTCTGTCCTCTCCTCCTCCTCCAGACTCCTCTGTCCTCCTCCTCTTCCAGACTCCTCTGTCCTCCTCCTCCACATTCATTTTAGGATTCTTCTTGTATCTTTGTGGTGCAGAATCAATAAATTTTATTTAAGTGGTAAAACTCTTCAGAGCAGAGGAATAAAGGATAAATGCGGGGGAGCTGCTATCATCGATAACCGGCATTATTCTCTGCACAGATTGTGACCTACTGGGAGAAGACCTTCCCACATCGCTTTCCGACCACAGATAGGAGTGGTCAGGTGACCGATGTGAGTGTGTGACCCAACAGCCGCCATCATATCACTTACAAAGTCTCCTCTTATTACCCCCCCTGCTTTCCTCCCGTACCTAAATAGACCCCTAACCGCCTCAATTACTCCATATAATAACTCCTCCTATTACCCTATATAACTCCCCCTCCTTTAACTCCCTCCATATAACTTAATCCGCCCGATTACTCCATTAACTCCTCCTATTACTCCAATAACTCCTCCTATTACTCCATATAACTCCTCCTATACTCATATACTCCTCCTATTACTCCATATAACTCCTCCTATTACTCCATATAACTCCTCCTATTACTCCATATAACTCCCCATATTACTCCACATAACTCCTCCTATTACTCCATATAACTCCTCCTATTACCCTAATAACTCCTCCTTTTACTCCATATAACTCCTCCTATTACTTACTCCTATAAACTCCCCCTATTACTCCATATAACTCCTCCTGTTACTCCATATAACTCCTTCCTATCACTCCATATAACTCCTACTCCTCCTTTTACTCCCCCCATATACTCCTCTTATTAAACCACCCTGCTCCTCCCATAACTAATCTACCCCCTCCTATTACTCCATATAACTCCTCCTATTACTCCATGTAACTCCTCCTATTACTCCATATAACTCCTCCTATTACTCCATATAACTCCTCCTATTACTGCATATAACTCCTCCTGTTACTCCATATAACTCCTCCTATTACACCATATAACTCCTCCTATTACTCCATTACTTACTCCGTATACCTCCCCTCCCCTCCTATTACCTCCCATATAACTCCTAACTCCGCCTGTTACTCCATATACACCTCTTATAACCACCCTGCCTCCCATAACAAATATACCCCCTCCTATACTCTGTATAACTCCTCCTATTACTCCATGTAACTCCTCCTTTTACTCCATATAACTCCTCCTATTACACCATAGAACTCCTCCTATTACTCCACACACTCCTCCCATATCTAAATATAACCCCTCCTATTACTCCGTATAACTCCTCCTATCACTCCATATAACTCCTCCTATTACTCCATATAACTCCTCCTATCACTCCATAATAACTCCTCCTATTATTCCATATAACTCCCCTCCTATCCAATCACTCCATATAACCTCCTCTAATTACTCCATATACTATCTCCTCCTATCACTCCAGTTAACAAACTCCTTCTATTACTCCATATAACTTCCTCCTATCAACTCCATATAACTCCGCCTATTTACAACACCATAGAACCTCCTCCTATTACTCCACACAACTCCTCCCATAACTAAATATAACCCCTCCAATTACTCGTTAACTCCTCCTATTACTACTTATAACTCCTCCTATTACCCTATATCACTCCTCCTATTACTCCATATAACTCCTCCTGTCACTCCATATAACTCCTCCTATTACACCATGTAAACCCTCCTTTTAACTCCATAAAACTCCTCCTATCACTCCCTATTACTCCATGTTGCTATTGCAGGCAGACAGCGTCTGGATGGAAATGGAGGATGCCGAGGATTTACCTTCTCCATCTGAGCTGGAACAATGGATTGAAGACGTGTTATCTGGGAAGATCAACACTGAAGATGACGATGACGACGAAGACGAGATATTACGATGAATACGATGAACGACGATAGGACGGACGATGATACCGACATATGGACGGACTATGATGACGACTACGATGAATGACGATTCTGACGACATGTGATGACGATGATGACGACGATGATGATAACTAAACTTGGAGACCAATGTAATGTTTTAGTGCTGACCGTATGGCATCATCGCCATTTCTTTTTTTTTCTTTGTATGTCGTTCATTATGACCGGAAGACTGACCATCGCTGGGCTGCAGTCCCCAAACGGGAATCATGAGCAGCTGACACGCATCAACAGATCACCAGCGAAACCCCAAAATAAAATTGCAAAATGTTCAAAAAAATGGAAAAGACTCTGCGTCACTGCTGCTTCCCTATGTGTGATGAGTGGTGGAGGGGATCCTCTAAGTCACTGCTGTGTCCCTATGTGTGATGAGTGTTGGAGGTGGTCCTCTGCGTCACTGCTGTGTCCCTATGTGTGCTGAGTGTTGGAGGTGATCCTCTGCGTCACTGCTGTGTCCTTAGTGGGATGAGTGTTGGAGGTGATCCTCTGCGTCACTTGCTGTGTGATGAGGGGTGGAGGCGTTTTTCCATAGTGATCCTTTTTGGTTGTTTCTTATTCTGTTTGTTTTATTTTTTTGTTCTTTTTCCTTTTCCCTGATGTATATGTGTGTAGTCTCTTTTGTCTTATCTTGCAATCTTTCATTCATCCTCTATTAATGATTGGTGGGCCTTTCCCACGAAAATATTTTTTGGTTTTTTTTTAGTGGCTTTTCCCCTCCCTGCTTCTGGGGACTATAGAAAACAAATTAAAGTACATGATGAATATAAGGAAATGTTTTATACCTCTGGACCAGCATGAGGGGAGAACGGAAGCTTGGGAGTGCTCCGAGTGATGCGCCGTCCTTCCCCGCTGCTCCTTATGGGTCACCGTCCTTCCCCTGCTCCGTATGGGTCACCGACCTGACCCCTGCTCCTTATGGGTCACCGTCCTTCCCCCTGCTCCTTATGGGTCACCGTCCCTTCCCCCCTGCTCCTTATGGGTCACAGTCCTTCCCCCTGCTCCTTATGGGTCACAGTCCTTCCCCATGCTCCTGTATGGTCACCGTCCTTCCCCATTCCCTTCTGGTCACCGATCCTTCCCCTGCTCCTTATGGTCACCGCCTTCCCCCTGCTCCTTATGGGTCACAGTCCTTCCCCCTGCTCCTTATGGGTCACCGTCCTTCCCCTACTCTTATGGGTCACCGTCCTTCCCCCTGCTCCTTATGGGTCACCGTCCTTCCCTGCTCCTTATTGCACAGTCCTCCCAGGCCCTTAGGGTCACCCGTCCGTCCCCTGCTTCTTATGGGTCAACGTCCTTCCCCTGCTCCTTATGGGTCCAGTCCCCTTCCCATCTTACCCTTTTTAAAATGGGTCACCGTCCCCCCCCCCTACTCCTTATGGGTCACCACCCTTCCGCCTTCTCCTTATGGGTCACCGTCCTTCCCCTCTCCTTAGTAGTCACCGTCCTTCCCCATGCTCCTTATGGGTCACCGTCCTCCCCTGACCTTATGGTCACAGTCCTTCCCCATGCTCTCTAATGGGCCCGGCCTTCCCCATGCTCCTTGGGGTTCACAGTCCTTCCCTGCTTCCTTATGGGTCACCGTTCTTTCCCCCTACTCATTATGGGTCACCGTCTTTCCCCCTGCTCCTTATGGGTCACCGTCCTTCCCCCCTACTCATTATGGGTCACCGTCCTTCCCCCTGCTCCTTATGGGTCACCGTCCTTTCCCCTGCTCCTTATGGGTCACCCTCCTTTCCCCTGCTCCTTTGGTCCCGCCCTTCCCATGCTCCTTATGGGTCCACAGTCCTTCCCCCTCTCCTAATGGGTTCACCCGCCCTTCCCAGCTCCTTATAGGCACCGTCCTTCCCCCTCCCCCTTCTCCTTAGGTCCCAGTCCTTCCCCATCTCCTTATGTCACCACCGTCCTTCCCCTGCTCCTTATGGGTCACCGTCCGCTCCCATGCTCCTATGGTCACAGTCCTTCCCCATGCTCCTTATGGGTTACCGTCCTTCGCCTGCTCCGTATGGGTTCCCAGTCCCTTCCCCCTCTCCTTATGGGTCACGGCCTTCCCCGCTCCTTATGGGTCACCGCCCTTCCCCATGCTCCTTATGGGTCCAGTCCTTCCCCTGCTCCTTATGGGTCACAGTCCTTCCCCATCCCTTATGGGGGTCAACACACGGCCTTCCTCCATAGCTACTGATGGGTCACCGTCCTGTTTCCCTCTCTACTATGGGTCACCACATCCTCCCCTGCAACTTATGGGTCCCAATCCTTCCCCTTGCTCATATGGGTCACCGACTTCCCCTGCCTCTAGGGTCACCCGTCCTTCATACCTGCTAACTATGGGTCACCGTCTTCCTTCTGCTTACATATGGGTCACCACCTTCCTTTCCCCCGCTGCTACTTATGGTCCAACCGTCTTTTCCCCCTGCTCCTTATGGGTCACCAACCTTTTGCCTGCTCCATAGGGGTCACCGTCTTCCCGCCTGCTAATTAGGGGGTCACCGTCCTTCCCTCTGCTACTTAATGGTCACCGTCCTTCCTCCTGCTCCTTATGGGTCCTGGTCTTCCTACTTCCCCCTGCTATCTTTATAGGTCACCAAACCGTCCTTTTCCCCCTGCCTCCTTATGGGTCCCGTCCTTCCCCCTTGCTCCTTATGGGTCACCGTCCTTCCTCCTCTACTTATGTCAACAACGCCTTCCCCCGGCTTCTTAGGGGTCACTGCCTTCCCCCGCTTCTTAGGGTCACTTCCTTCCCCTCCTCCTTATGGGTCACAGTCCGTCCACCATGCTCCCTATGGTCAACCGTCCTTCCCATGCTCCTTATGGTCCCACCGTCCTTCCCCTGCTCCTTCTGGGTCACAGTCCTTCCCCATGTTTTCCTTTGGATCACAATAGTCCTTCCCCCTGCTCCTTATGGTCACAGTCCTTCCCCTGCTCCTTATGGGTCACCGTCCTTCCTCGGCTACTTAGGTCACCGGCTCCCACTGCTACTTATGGGTCACCATCCTTCCTCCTGCAACTTATGGGTCACCATCCTTCCCCTTGCTCCTTATGGGTCAACCGTCCTTCGTCCCCCTGCGCTTAGTCACCGTCCTTCATCCGGCACAGATGGTCACCGTCTTCCTGCGGCTACTTTGGGTCAACGACTTTCCCCCGGCTCCTTATGGGGCCCGTCCTTTTGTGCCTGCTCCATGGGTCACCGTCCTGCCCGGCTATTAAGGGGTCACCACCGGCCTTTCCCGCTCGACTTATGGGTCACCGCCCGTCCTCGGCGCCAGGGGTCACTGTTCGGCCCCGGCGACGTATAGGTCACCCGTCCTGCCACCGGCCGGAGGGGGCAACCTCCGTCCCCCGGCGCCGTAGGGTCACCGGCCTGCCCCTGCGACTTATGAGGCACCGTCCTGCCCCCTGCTGCGTATGGGTCAACGGGGCCTGCCCCCCCGCTGCGGATGGGTCACGGCCCTTCCCCTGCTCCGTAGGGTCAACGGTCCCGGCCCGTGCTCCGGATGGGTCGTCCTGCCCCCTCTCCGATGGGGCACTTCCTTCCCCAGGCCCCTATGGGTCACAGTCCCGTCCCCATGCTCCTGAGGGGGCACCGTCCTTTCCCCCTGCGCCTTAGGGGGCACCAAGCTTCCCCCGGCTCCTGAGGGGGGGCACCGGGCTTCCCGCGGCCCCCTGCCGCCTTCGGGGGCACCGCCTGCCCCCCGCTCCGTATGTGTCCCTCGCCGTCCCCCCTGCTCCATATGGGGCACAACCCGGTCTTCCCCCTGCGCCGCTATGGTTCACCCGCCTGCACCTGCGACTGAGATGGTTGCCGCCGTCCGTCCCCGGCTCCAGAAAGGTCAACCGCCCCGGCCCCCGACACCCTATGGGGTCACCGTCCTTTGGTCCGCCGGCCTCTGATGCGTAACCGGCAGAATCCCTCCATATGGGTCACCCGGCCTTGGGTCACCGTCCTTACCGCCTGGCTCCTATGGGTCACCGTCCTCCTGCTGCTCCTTAGGGTCTCCGTCCTTTCCCGACTCCTTATGGGTCACCGTCCGCCCTCTGCTCATTATGATCACCAGCCCCTCCCCCCCCTCCCTTATGGGTCACCGGTTCGTCCCGCTACTTACTCCGATGGGCATCTTCCTTCCCCGGCCCTTATGGGTCACCATCCCTTCCCTCTCTCCTTAGGTCACCACTCCTTCCCTCTGCTCCTTTTTGGGTCCCGTTCTTCCAACTGCTCCCGATGTTCACTCTCTCCTCTCCTTCCTCTTCTCCTTATGGGTCTCCGTCTTTCCTCCTCTCCTTATGGGTCACCGTCCTTCCCCATGACCCTTATATGTCACGGTCTTTCCCCCTGCTCCTTATGGGTCACCGTCCTTCCTTCTGCTACTTATGGGTCAACCTCCTTTCCCCCCTTCTTCTTTGGTCACGTCCTCCCCCCTGCGTCTTATGGGTCACGTCCTTCCCCCCCTGCTCCTTATGGTCACGGTCCTTCCCGATGCTGCCTTATGGGGCAAGTCCGTTCCCTTCCCCTGCTCCTTATGGGTCACCGTTCCTTGGCCCCATGCTCCTTATGGGTCACAGTCCTTCCCCATGCTCCTTATGGGTCACCGTCCTTTCCCCTGCTCCTTATGGGTCAACCCAATATTCCCCCTCCCCCTGCTCCTTATTGGTCCCGTTCTTCCCCCTCTTCCTACGGGGCCCTTCTTCCCCTGCGCCTTATGTGTCCCTCTCCGTCCCCTGCTCCATCTGGGTCACCGTTCTTCCCCTGCCTTTATGGGTCAACCCCCGTGCCCGTTCACCTGCTACTTATGGGTTACCGTCCTTTCCTTCCCCTGCTCCATAAAGGTCACCGCCCCGTTCCCCTGCACATAGGGGTCACCGTCCTTCCGCCTGCTCCTTATGGGTAACCTTCCGACTGCTCCTTATGGGTCACGTCCTTTCCGCCTGCTGTCCCTATGGGTCACCGCCGTCCTTGCTGCTCCTTATGGGGTCCCGTCCTTTTTTTCCATGCTCCTTATGGGTCACCGTCCTTCCCGCTGCTCATTATGGATCACCATCCTTCCCCCTGCTCCTTATGGGTCACCGTTCTTCCCGCTGCTGTGCCGTATGGGGCACCTTCCTTCCCCCTGCTCCTTAGGGGACACCATCCTTCCCCCTGCTCCTTATGGGTCACCATCCTTCCCTCTGCTCCTTTTGGGTCACCGTCTTTCCCCCTGCTCCTTATGTGTCACTTCTCACTCTCCGTCCCTCCTGCTCCTTATGGTCTCCGTCTTTCCTCCTACCCTTATGGGTCACCGTCCTTTCCCATGACCCTTATAGGTCACGGTCTTCCCCCTGCTCCTTATGGGTCACCGTTCTTCCCCCTGCTCCTTATGTGCGACCGTCCTTCCACCTGCTACTTATGGTCACCGTCCTTTCCTCTGCTCCATATGGGTCACCGCCCTTCCCCCTGCACCATATGGGTCACCGTCCTTCCGCCTGCTCCTTATGGGTCACCATCCTTCCCTCTGCTCCTTATGGGTCACCGTCCTTCCACCTGCTCTTATGGATCACCTCCTTCACTCCCGACATGACCCTTATAGGTCACCGTCTTTCCCCCTGCTCCTTATGGTCACCGTTCTTCCCCCTGCTCCTTATGGGTCACCGTCCTTCCACCTGCTACTTATGGGTCACCGTCCTTCAGCCTTCTCCTTATGGGTCACCGTCCTTTCCCCTGCTCATATGGGTCGCACTGCCTTCCCCTGCACCATATTGGTCACCGTCCTTCCCCCTGCTCCTTATGGTCACCACCGTCCTCCGTTGCTCCCTTATGGGTCACAGTTCCTTCCTCCCCCTGCTCCCTTTAAAAATGGGTCACGGTCCTTCCCGATGCTCCTTATGGGTCACAGTCCTTCCCACCTGCTACTTATTATGGTCACCCGTCCTTCAGCCTTCTCCTTATGGGTCACCGTCCTTTCCCCTGCTCCATATGGGTCACTGCCCTTCCCCTGCACCATATGGGTCAACCGTCCTTCCCCCTGCTCCTTATGGGTCACCGTCCTGCCTCAGCTCTCCTGAATGGTCCAGTCCTTCCCCCTGCTCCCTATGGGTCACCGTCCCTTCCGTGCTCCTTATGGCATCCTTCCCCCTGCCTCCGTACTATGGTCAACCGTCCTTCCCCCTACTCATTATGGGCCCTGTCTTTCCCCCTGCTCCTAATGGTCACCGTCCCTCATGTCCCCCTACGCATTATGGGTCCATATCGTCCTTCCTTACTTCCCACCTCCCTTATGGATCACCGCCGTCCCCTGCGCCTATGGGT
>WNYA01002524.1:6671-39179 GCA_019512145.1 Engystomops pustulosus | reverse complement strand
CAACTCTGGCTTAACAACATTAGCCTCAGCTCTGCTTACACCACTGCATCGTGCACTATACAACCAATCCAACTCTGCTATACAACTGCAGCCTCGTCTCTGCTACACCACTGCATCTGCACTATACAACCATCCAACTCTGCTATACAACTGCAGCCTCGGCCTCTGCTACCCCACGTGCATCTGCACTATACAACCAATCCAACTCTGCTATAAACACCTGCAGCTCGGCTCTGCTACACCCACTGCATATGCACTATACAACCTATCCAACTCTGCTATACAACTGCAGCCTCGCTCTGCTACAACACTGCATACTGTACTATACAACCTATCCAACTCTGCTATACAACTGCAGCCTCGGCTCTGCCCACTCACCACCACATCTGCACTATACAACTTCTCACCCCTGCTAAACAACAGCACCTCAGCTCTGCTACACCACTGCATCGGCACTATACAACCTGTCCAACTCTGCTATACAACAGTAGCCTCAGCTCTGCTACACACCACTGCATCTGCACTATAAACCAATCCAACTCTGCTATACAACTGCAGCCTCGGCTCTGCTACAACACTGCATCAACTGTACTATACAACCTATCCAACTCTGCTATACAACTGCAGCCTCGGCTCTGCTACACACTGCATCAACTGTACTTTACAACCTATCAACTCTGCTATACAACAGGCCTTACTCTGCTTCCACAATGGCTCAACTGTGATATATAGATGATCTGTTACCCTCAGCTCTGCTACAACACTCCATCAACTCCATGATACAACTTATCCAACCCTGACTATGTAACAGTGGCCTCAGCTCTGCTACAACACTCCATCACCTCCATGATGCAACATACACAACCCTGCTATACAACATAGCTTCAGTTCTGCTTCAACACTAGTTCAACTGTGATATCCACATATCCAACTTTGTTCTACTTCATTAGCCCTTTTTTCTCCTATACAACACTCAGCTCTGCTACAACGCTGTATCTACGGTACTATACAACTTATCCAACTCTGCTATACGACGTAGCCTCAGCATTTTTACAACACTGGTTCAACTCTTCTATCAATTTATCCAACTCTGCTACATCACAAGTGTAACTCTGCTGTATACAAGGTACTGCTGCAATGTTGGATCAACTGTGCTATACAGCTTATAAACTCTGTTACATCCATAGTGGTTACTCCCCTGTATCAAAAACTGCTACACAACACTTCTTCAAACACTGCTACACCACAATTCCAACCTGTTACATTGCTGGTGCAACTCTGCTCCACCATTGGTTCCTTAACTGTGTAGCAGTGACCCAGCTCTGCTAGAACAAATAGTTCCATATCTACTACACGCATGTGAACAGCCTGCTTTACGCTGCATCTATACTGCCCACAACAGCTGCTCTATTACCTCCAGTGTCATCTGATTTACTTTAGCAGCAGCAGCACTAATTCAGCACTGCTACCACCGGCCATGGCTACCCACACTACAACAACTGCTCAGCCATTGTCCTTAATGTAAAGCTTCACTGTGGAATGGCCTGACACACAGCGCTGATTTTGCGGTTCCTGGTCCCTGGTAAATCAGTCCCTGACTATAAGTACTGTGGAGGACTGAGCACCTAATACAATCCCCATGCATTCCAGTAACTGTGTAATACCTTATTTCACCTCTGGGGCGCTGCAGGGAGAGGGAACCCTTCATACCACGTTCCTCTACAGATTATGAAAGACTGATGGACCCTCTCTAACAAAACTTTAGCATTTTGTAAGCATTGTGGAGCATTTAGCAAACTAATATTTATTGTAAAAGTAATGTCAAATTAATAAAAATGTACACATCGTGTAAAATTGCCTTAAGAACATACCCTAAAAGTGATTGTATGGGATTAGGATAAAAAACATGAATGATGAGAGACAGAAAGTTAAGAATTTAAGATTTTCCAGCTTTTGGGGTCGCTGCAATACCAGACACAACCTGAGGACAGGGGTGGCGCTGTTTTTACAATAACTATTAGTTCTGCTTTCTTATACATGTATCTAGTGAAGGATCTTGGATGGTAAATGTCTTTCTGATGCAAATACTGTATGTACCCCCCTCCTTGTGACCCGCCGCGGGGGGGGGGGGTGCCTGACTCCCTCAGAAGCTCTTTATGCAGCATCTTTCCCTTTAAGCCTGGTCATCCGCGCTCCTTCCAGACTGGAATCCTTGCCCAGGTTCTATCTATCACCGTGTTGTTGGGCGATTTATTTTTTAAGTGCATCTGTTGCTGTTGCGGAGAACATTTAATGACAATCTGTTTGGATCGGGCTGATATAATATTTATGCCGCAGAGGATTGGAAGCATTTGTCGATGGAAAGTCGTTCTGGGAAGATTAATCCTGAGGAACGTTCCTTCACCTGAACGCCGGGCGAAGGAGCTGCAAAACTTAACCATTTCTCTTCTCTCTCATACAGAAAGCTACAAAGCCGAGCTTATACATTCCAGGATCTAAGGGTTACTACTCAACTATTTTACACTTTGTTTGCTTTTAAGGTACAGAATGTTCTTGGTTTTGTAAATTTTGTAATATCTTTATGTATACGAAAGACAATACATTGTAATCATTAGAGTGGAATAAAATCCTAACTGCCTAGAGCCACCACTAGGGGGAGCTCCCTGTGATGACATTGTTAAATTGAGCTGTAAAATTCCTAATGTTTGGCTCAATATTTATGTTATTTCCTACCTACTAGAACCCACATCCATCACAAGAAAAGGGGTCCAGTCTGGATGGGGCAGCAGGTCACAGGTCTCGGTCACATGTCACGCAGGTCACAGGTGTGCACTGCGGCTCTATAGGACAGGTACATACTCCGCAACCATAGAGGCAACAGAGCACATCTGGAACTGTCACCGTGTTCATTTGGTAAAAAGACACACACATTCTCAAGTGGACAATGTCTTAAGTTTTTTGTCCCTTCCTGCAACCCCTTACCTGATGACAATATACATAAAACACCATCTCTCTGCAGCGCAGCCTCCTGTCATTAGACACTTACTTCATCATTAGATTTCTCCCATTTGCCTGATACTATTATCATCCCATGATGCCTCAGCAGAGCTTTCCATTAGGCGCTATAGACAGCCTATTTGCCTGCTGGAGGGAAGAGTGTGAGCCCACACACTTTCTCTGCAGCACAGCCTCCTGTCATTAGACACACCATTTACACCATCAATTTCTCTATTTCTCTGAAATCTGTTATTAGTCCCATGATGCCTCAGCACGGCTTCCAGTGGGCAGTTAGAAACTTCTGTATTTGCCCTGCTGGGGGACGTGTGAAACCAACTCATCCTCTTCAGTGTCAGCCTCCTGTCTTGCTCTCATTAGACACCATCTCAATACACCATAAGATTTCTCAGTTTCTCGATATATTTGCTATAATCCATGATGCCCTCAGCTTTTACATGCATCTAGAGACACCTGCTTTGCCTGCTGGGGGACAGTGATTTACCTTCTTTCTAAATCCTTCTAAAAATCTAAAACAGCATAAGTTACAGTCAGGGACGTCATACTGTCCACAATATAACTATGTCTGTCTCATCGTGGGCAGTGTCTGTATAGTAAATGTTTGTGCTCCCCCTTATGGAGAGTTCTGCATATTAACACATCTATCGCACATACATCCTCCATAATATCGGAGCTCTTTAAGATACCGTACTTCGTCATGCTTTTTAATCTTCCCCAGAGAGAGGACGACACTAGGAGCCATCTAAGACACAAAATACATACGGGGTGATGTACCAGCAATATCCACACTATGTATGAAGAAACAGGCTAAGGGTTAAATGAAATGGAAATTAAAAATACAATTCACACCACAAAAACCAAGCCTTCATTCACAACGTCAACTGAAGATGTAAAAAGTTTATAGTAATGAAGGACATTTCTTTCTTAGTAACACTTTAATACCCCCTAATGGTGCCATTTACTACCTCCCCTTATCCGGTAGCCTCCGCATGGACCCGGCACAGAACACGTGGGCTTTACCTCCTCCGGGCTGCGAGTACTCTTTACAGGGAGACCCTCCTCTGCGGCCGCTTGTAATGCTTCAGCAGGGTGACGATACCATCATGACCTTCGGGGAAAACGCCGGTGAGGTCTTTCAGCTTATATCCTACTCATGTTTCCAGGCCTGTTTAAAAGTGGCGGGCGTTGATTGATGGCAGCACTACCTTCCACTAGGTGGCACTAGAGACAATTTGTGAACTGATTTGCTACACATTTCATACTGCGTCATGCTCAAGCCTGATTAAAGTGTTAGACATTGACTTAATCGGTCAGGACTTCCACTAAATCCATCGAAAAAGGAAATCAACCTGTGTAAAAAATAAATAAAAGAAACTTATATTAGCAGCACGGAATCGCGGGACACGATGTCGGCGCTCCGGGCTGTAATTATTCAAATCCCGCCCCCATTTGACGCCCTTCATTCCCCCAGCCCTGTCCTGCACTCCGTGCTGCTAAGTATAAGTTTCTTTTCTAGGTCATCCCGAGTGTCAGAACTAAGGACCGTTCGGGGATGGAGATAAAGAGGAGGGGGTGAGTATCTGTAGTGGGAATGCTTCACTGGCTTCAGCTCAGATCCTAGTCACATTCAAGGGATTTTTAAAGGCTGGGCGGAGGAAGATACTTTTTGTAGAAGGGGGACGTGTAGGACGACCGACCGTAATCCTGTTTATGTGTAAATCCAATGTCTATTGGGCTGGAAAAAAAAAGAAGCGTGCCTATGGGTAAGAATACCGATGTTAGGCGTCCCGGTCACATGCACCATATACAATACTACCGCACATCATACTGGGATGTAACCGCCATACCCTTCTCGTACGCCACATTAGACACGTCTGCTCATCTTCTCCCCCTCTGGATTTACTGGGATCGCTGGCGACGAGGTTCATGTCCGCTCCGTTATCCAGCAAGAACTGCACACCAGGCGGATGTGTCCGTGGTAACAGCGCGTGTAATCCTGCAGGATCGGGACAGAAGTGGCCCGCGTTACACACACATAATACAAGAACAGCCAATAATCATAAGCCGGGAGTGATATTCTCCTGGGGAAATACGTTATGCCGAAATTACTGAGGGCTGAAAGGACAGATGATTTTATTTTATTACAACCAACAAGCTGGTGCTTATCCTCCAGCCCCAGACGGATCACCGCCAACAAAAAGCCAATAGCGGAGAAGAGAGCGAAGAATAACCGTAAGCGCTGGGAGTGTGCAAAGGACAGAGACGTAGATCACTCACAACTTAACGCTTCTTAATCTAAATTTCATTGCTGCCCGGTGCCCGGGGAACCCTGAAGAGCCCCCCGCACCCAGATCATAAACCTACATGAGGTTCTGTTTATATATCCACACACTAAATCACTGGATGGAGCTGTAATATGTTCCTTCAGATCTGCGCTTCCACATGTTGTATGGAAAACAGGAATGTGGAGACCCGGTGTCGGCCATTTTGGATGCTCCGTCTGATTCACACTGCCATTATCCTCGTTACCGTCGTCTTCTCATACTTCTGGGATTGAGAAATACCAGAAGGAAGTACTTTTGAGCCCCCAACTTATCGACACCTTACATGTACATACTTTTCGATGGGCTAAATCGAATGCTTTGAGGAAGTTTGGGACTTGCTCCATTTTGGGCTCTGGATGACCGAGTTTGCTACACAGTCCCCATTCATACACAGATACACTATTATCTTTTTACTTGGGATTCTCATACCTCTGTCTCAAGGAAATTTACTCTTGGGCCCCCATATTATCAATCGCATTATCTGATCACAATCACATCTACTCCCCTGTGCCAGATGGGCGTCTCTTAAGTTTTCCTTCTGCCCAAAGAATAAAACTTACATGTGCTCCCATCACTTAATCTAGTTAATTCACTAGATGGAGCACAATATGTCCTCAGACTGCGCTTTTCCAAATGTTTGTGGAAACAGGAAGTTGGGACCGGTGTCGGCCATTTTGAATGTTCTGGGAGATTTAGGTTGGGTATACAGACACCATTCCGCACAGATACCATGATTATCTCTTACTTGGTCTTCTCACACATTTGTGCTTGAAAGGCATTTTACTTTTTGGCCCCCATAATATCAATCGCATCATCTGATCACAATCGCATCAAGTTCCCTGTGCCGGACATGTAACACTTAGATGGAGCCTCTGTGCTCCACTACACTTGCATGTGCTCCCCTGTTCGCAATCTACACACTGATCATACTTATCTGTTCTTCAACCTGCTCTCGAAATGTTAACTGAACACAGGAAGTTGCCCATTGTCGGCCATTTTGAACACTAGATTTGGTCACCACGGATACATAGATACCATGTAGACTTGTCATCCTCTTGTGCTGTTTAAAGAGTAGGAAATTTACTTTTGGTCCCTTTCCCTACATCCCAAACAGAAGTTCACAGTAGTCCATGTGTCCTTGCACTCGTTCCCATATCTGCCAACAGTCCACCCTGAACTTCTGAGACAATGTTGGAATAACAACCTGTCTCTGACTCTAAAAAGCGGTGGAACTGGTACAATCCATCCAAAAACGGGGGTGTTTCTGGCCAATGTTTCAAAGTTCCAGACAAAAGTAATTATGTATAGGCCGTGACTCATGCGCTATATTACTTGCTGCTACACTACAATGTTTCCTTTCTGCCTTATTTTAAGTCTTATGGGTCCCATGAAGCCATGACACACTATAATACCCTCAGTTGACATTTTTACAGGTATAGTAATTTTATTTATATGAATCCCCCAGCAGAGGGCTCCCCCTATACAGCGCACTCTTTAGGCTCCTCCTCTGGTCATGCTGACAACCTTCTTACCTGTATGTCCGCTCTTCCTTGATGATTGATGTTCAAGACATTTGATCGAGAAGGAATTGAATAGAGTTCTAGGTTTTTTGGCCGTATGTACAAGCGCTGCGAAAACAGAATATCGTGAAGAAGAAGCTCAGATGACCATGAAGAAGCACACACCTACTCAGAGGCAGACCTCATGGTGACCAAAGACCATCTGTCTATGTAATAAGGGATGACCCGCAGTTATGGATTGGACGCCTCCTGGTCCATGGAGCGAGGGGAGACTATCCTGTATGACGTCCTATCTCCTCACAGGGTGTAGGGAGAGCACTGGTCCAGAAGACAACCCTCTCAATGATTTACTAGGAGACTGTCACAGAGATGACTCAGATCGATGATTCTAAATATAATGTACGTGGATCAATTCAAAATAAGAGAGAAATTGTGGCAAATATTTAACCTATGAAAGAGCCGTCATCGCTGAAAATTCTCCTCCTTCGTCAACTGCTCCGTTCCCTGCACGGTATCATTCCCTTCACTCTTTCCACTTTCCATTGTAGTCAAGCCTGGGAAAGACGGAGAAGGTCCAGTCCTGAGTGATAGATTCCCAGAACCACCTTCTACTGGACTCTACCCTCCTCCAGGAGCAATTCATACAATCGCAATTGGTCAAATTCCCCCTGGACTCTACTGTGTCTACAAGGAGTAAAATGTGGTAAGGGTGGTTCCTCATGCTACTGGCTCTACTGTTCACAATGAGTAATGTGGTGAGAGGTGTCCTCATGCTCCTGACCCTAGTGCTCTCCGAGGAGTAAATTGGCGAGGGTGTCACTCATGCTCCTGGACCTCTAGTGCTCTCCGAGGGAGTAATGTTGCGGGGTGTCCTCAGTGGCTACTGACCTCTGTCTACAGGTTGTGGTGTGTCTTACTCTGACTCCCGTCTACAAGGAGTAATTTGGTGAGGTGTCCTCATAGCTCCGGACTCTACTGTTCTAACAATGAGTAATGTGGCGGGGGGTTCCTCATCTACCTGACTTACTGGATAGGAGTAAGTCTGTCCTTTACCTAACTTCCGTTCTCAAGGAGTAATGTGGTGGGGGTAGTCCTCATGCTCGGGACTCTACTGTTCTACAAGGAGGTATGTGGGTGTGGTGTCCTCATGCTCCTGGACTCTTACTGCGTCTCCGCGATACTGTGGTGAAGGGTGTCCTCAATGCCCTGGACTCTCGCTCTTCCGAGGAGTAATGTGGTTAGGATGGTCCCTCATGCTCCTGGACTCTACTTTACTGCTCTCTGATTATGTAGGATGGTTAGTGGTGTCCTCAGCTACTGGACTCAGTGCTCTCTGATATGTCAGGTGGTGAGGGTTGTCCTCATGCTCCCTGCTCTGTACTCTATGCTCTCCGAGGTAATGTGGCGAGGGTGTCCTCATGCTACTGGACTCTACTTTTCTACAAATGTGTATGTGGTGAGGGGTCCCATGCTACGGACGCTACGTCTACAGGGAGAATGTGGCGAGGGTGTCCCTCAATGCTCCTGTACGTAAGTGCTCTCCAGGAGTAAACTGTGGCGAGGGTGTCCTCATGCTACTTGGACCTAACTGTTCTACAGGAGTAATGTGGTGAGGTGTTTCCCTCATGCTATCGTGCTCTACTGTCTAACAAGGAGTAATGTGGGGATGGTGTGTCCTCATGCTACTCGGGACTCTACGTTCTACAGGAGTAATGTGGTGAGGGTGCTCCTCGGCTCCTGGACTCTACTGTTCTCGACAAGGAGTAATGTGGTGGGGTGTCCTCATGCTCCTGGACTCTACTGCTCTCCGAGGGTACTGTGGTGAGGTGTCCTCATGCTCCTGGACGCTCTCCTACTGCTTCCGAGGAGTAATGGTGGTGAGGGTGTCCTCATGCATCCTGGACTCTACTCCTCGCGAGGGGGGGGGGGAGTTTAACTGTTGTGAGGGTGTCCTCATGTCTCTGGCACTCTACTTCTTCTCCGAGCAGTATGTGGTTGAGGGGTTGTCCTCATGTCTCCTGGACTCTAACTGCTCTCGCGAGGTAAGTGGTTAGGTTAGCTCGACTACTGTTTTCAAGGTGGAGGGTGTCCTCATGGCTCCTGGACCTACTGATGTCTCAAGAAGTAATGTGGTGATGGGTGTCCCTCCATGCTCCTGGCCTCCTAGCTTCTCGCGAGAGTAATGTGGTGAGTGGTAGTCCCCTCTCTCCTGGACTCTAACGGCTCTCGCGAGGAGTAATGTGGGGGGTGAGTGGTGAAGGTAGTCCTCATGCCACTGGACTCTACTGCTCTCCGAGGAGTAATGTGGTGAGGTCTGTCCCTCATGCTCCTGGACTCCTCTAACTGCTCTCCGAGGAGTAATGTGGTGAGGTGCGCCCATGCTCCTGACTCTACTGCTCTCCGAGAGTAATGTGGTGAGGGTGTCCTCATGCTCTGTGACTCTACTGCTCTCCGAAGAGTAATGTGTGAGGGTGTCCTCATGCTCCTGGACCAACTCTGCTATACAACTGCAGCCTCGGCTCTGCTACACCACTGCATCTGCACTATACAACCTATCCAACTCTGCTATACAACTGCAGCCTCGGCTCTGCTATACACCCCCTGCCTCTGCACTATACAACCATCCAACTCGCTATACAACTCAGCCTCGGCTCTGCTACCCACTGCATATGCACTATACAACTATCCAACTCTGCTATACAACTGCAGCCTCGGCTCTGCTACAACACTGCATCAACTGTACTATACAACCTATCCAACTCTGCTATACAACTGCAGCCTCGGCTCTGCTACACCACCACATCTGCACTATACAACTTATCCAACCCTGCTAAACAACAGCAGCCTCAGCTCTGCTACACCACTGCATCTGCACTATACAACCTGTCCAACTCTGCTATACAACAGTAGCCTCAGCTCTGCTACACCACTGCATCTGCACTATACAACCAATCCAACTCTGACCAGGACTGATAGAGACAGGTTGGACTTATATCTGTGAGATGCTGGATTATTGGTAATAACAGGGAATTAGACAATGTGATACTTTGTTATCCTGAGTATATTTAGGAATCTTGTCTTCGTGTGAATATCCCTTTAAGAGGATTTTTATATCTGAGTAGAATTGCCTTTGTTGATCCGTCATCCACAATCAAACGCTCTAGATCCAAAGCCTTTATGATTTCTGGGATCAAACACGGAGCAGACAGAAGAGACCTAGAAATGTAATGGACGGTGATAACGTTGGGTGAATCCCTCGTGGACTGACAGTCACAATGTTGCTTTGTGTTCTCGGATTGAGGTATCAAACGCCTCGTTCTGTTTCTGGCAGGTGCATTTATCGTTAAATCATTCATTAGAGGCGCCGAGCCGCGTGACAGCAGAACTTTCTATCCTCCGGTGATTAGCACAAAGTTTACAGAGTATAAAGGGAACCTGTCAGCGAATCAAACGCCTCCTCCTCCTCCTCCTCCTCCTCGCCAGGAGCCGCAGGGAGACAAACCAACCAGTCAACGCCAATATGCAAATAACGTAGATCCGAAAATTCCATCCACAACTATGTCCACCATATACAGAACAGTCCACGCAGCTCAGGTTACTGTATTTAAAGGGAATCTTTCACCTCCTCCAATGACTCCGGCTCTTTGCATCATTTAATAGCCTCGGCTCCACTGATCCCGGAGAAGTTGGAATTTCTTCTCTAGGACTTATCATTCCCGAGAAATCAGTGTTGTAAGCTCTAGCCCCAAATGTGGTAATTAGGTTCTCTACTGTGAGGTGGGCGGTCCTGGGCACCCTGGCCCCACCCACATGACAATATGGAGATTAGTTTTCTCATTGTGTGATAAATCTAACAGCACTGATTACCTGGGAACAGTGGGAGTAGAATCCGTGGAGCGACGTCTATTGCGGAGAAATGTCATTGGTGGAGTCACTCCTCATCCCCTAACTCATCCCAGCGGTAAATTGTATCCCCACAGTAATCGCGCAAAGCGAACACATAATAATTTATAGGACCGAAAAGTTTCGCTGAAAAAACAAATCACCGGCAATATTATGTGCAAATGAGCTGAGAAGAGTCACTTTGGAGCCATTTTTAGCAGATGGATAACCCATGTGTATGGTGCTATTCTAAAGATGAGAAACTAGTCTTTCAAAATCATCAGGATGTGGTAAGCATGTGCTACAGAGCCAGAGATGTGGGAAGTTATGTAGGCAGGGAACGTAACCTGCAGAATTCTTGACAATGTTTAACTGCCAGCATTTCCAGTTCTGTAGCACAGAGAAACACTGTCCTGATATGCTTTGAAAGATAATAATAATTCCTCTATTTATATAGCGCACACAGATACCGCAGCGCTGCACAGAGTTTGTCATATCAGTCCCTGTCCCCAATGGGGCTCACAATCTAATCACCTACCAGTATGTTTTGGAAAGTGGGAGGAAACCGGAGGACCCAGAGGAAACCCACAAAAAAACGGAGAGAACATACAAACTCTTTGCAGATGTTGACCTGGTATGGGCTTGAACCCAGGACCCCAGCGCTGCAAGGCTGTAGTGCTAACCACTGATCCACCGTGCTGCAAGGCTGTAGTGCTAACAACTGAGCCACAATTGGTTAAATGAGCCACCATGAGCTTCTCCTCTCTAAAATTACACCATAAACATGGTTCTAGGTGCTATATAGCCAGCGATATGGGCATCTGAAGTGAAGTTCCCTATGCAGCCTCTAAAAGTGACTCATCTTAGGTCATTTGTACTTAACCTTGGAGGTGATTTTTTTATAGGTAGACTTTACTTTCTCCAAAATGTTATGTGTTCACCGATTGCGTAGCACAGAGAAACACTGTCCTGATATGTTTTGAAAGATGAGCGTCTCCTCATTAAGATGAAACCATAAACATAGTTCTAGGTGCTATGTAGCTAATGATATACATATCTAATAAAGCTCCATATTCAGCCTCTAAAACTGACTCATCTTAGCTCATTTGTACATATCCTTGGAGGGGATTTTATTTATAGGTGCGGTTCTAGGTGCTATAGAACCAAAGATAGGGACGTCTGAAATTATACTCCCCCTGCTCTAAAAGTGACTCATTCAAGGCAAAAGGGACTCTTCTCACTTCATTTGCATATGATTTATTGTATAGGTAAACGGACAAGATTCGGATGACAGGTTCCCTTTAAGAACCTCAGCTGCCAACCATGAACACAGGTGACATCTTGAAGTTTTTGCGCATTCATTATACATGTTCCGCCCCAGACAGCGAGCTCATCGGGATGCGCTTTGCATTGTGCGATACACGGCCATTGATTGGAATCGGAAACAGTGACATAATTAGACATTAACTTTTAATTAAGGGGATGTTTAACCCCCGCCTCTCGAGCTTTCAGCTTAGAAATAATTAATTACCTATATCGTGTATATGAGAAAACCCAATTCTAGACGGTACAAGGTAATTAACCTGCACAAAGCAATATGGAGCCGCGTAATTATAGCGCAGAGGTGCGCGCCATTTCATCTCGCTTGCCGTCGCTGAAAACTCCGACGTCTTGTCACGAAATGTTGATTTATGTTTCAGGATTGTAGCTACACAAAGGGGGAGTGTCCTCACACTGCTGTGCTCTTAGCTCTCTGCATTGAACTGCAACTCAGCTTCTCCTCCAAGCTCTGAGTATTCACCATGGCAGTGACTCGGAGAGGAGGAGAGGGACTCTGCAGACTGATGCAGAGAGCCCAGAGCACAGCAGTGTGAGGACATGGTCAAAGCTTGCTGCCTGAGGGGCCGCAGGTGAGGGGCCTGAGGATACGGCAGGTGAGAGGCGTGAGGATACGGCAGGTGAGGGGGTGAGGATACGGCAGGTGAGGGGCCTGAGGATACGGCAGGTGAGGGGCCTGAGGATACGGCAGGTGAGGGGCCTGAGGATACGGCAGGTGAAGGGCGTGAGGATACGGCAGGTGAAGGGCGTGAGGATACGGCAGGTGAAGGGCGTGAGGATACGGCAGGTGCAGCGTCTGGTGACTTATTTATGAAGCGGTTTTATCGCGGTTTATAGAGAGTAATGGAGGAGCCGGCGTCTACCTGTTCAGGTCCCGGTGGATGATGGGGTAGGTCAGGTTGTGGAGATACTCCATGCCTTTGGCTACATCCACAGCGATTATCAACTTAGATTGTAAGTCAAGATTCCTGCAGAAAGAATAAAGTAACAAGTCATCGAAGATCAGTCTCCCCCATACAGAGGGATCAGGTCTCCTCGTCTGTAAAATATAAAATGTTCCTGAAGATTTGGTAAATATAATAAAAAAAAAATAATAAGGCTCTCGGGCGAGATAACAAACTTACTGCTGCTGCAGCAGCTTCTTTCATTGTGTGCATCCCTGTCTCACGCTAGCAGGACCTCCTACTCAGTGTTCAATAATACTATTTCTATAGCTCCATCATATTCTGCTTTATCATCTCCATAGACTTGTATGGGGAGATGTGATCTGATCCCTCACTGAGCTGGAAGTTTATCTGCCAGATCTCTCCTGCGTCTTTCTTTATGATCTTTTACCTTTTTTGCTCATGTAGAAGAGAAAATAAAGACCCTCCGGAGACGTATTGAGTCACAATAGCGAATTGACTGGGGTCGTCCAGACAAGCGCCGACGAACTGAATGACGCAGGGGTGATTGAGACGACACAGTATGGAGACCTCCCGGCAGAACATGTCCACGTCTGACTTGGAGCAGTAGGTGTTGGCTCTGTATCTGTGTAATACAGGGTAAGAAGATGGAGGTCATATAATAGATCATTTTAGGAAGAGCTGCAGTACCAGGAATGGCCACCAGGGTATGGGAGCGCTACAGTCCGGCAGAAAGAGATGAGGACCCTTAATTCTGCTCAGGGATTTGGATACAGGGGCAAAATAGACCAAAAATGTGGAGATAACCTCAGCATTTGCTATTGTACAAAGGGGTGGGGCAAAAGGCGAACCACACCCAAAAGTGTCAAGGGGGCAGGGCTAGAGGTGGAACTCATTTTTACAACCAAAGAAGAGGATACAAATTCAAAACTACCTACGGTGGCTTATTGCTAATATTTTAGAGGAGTTGTCTATGATTTGAAGAACAATAAACAGCGCCGCCGCTGTCTACAGGCTGGTTATGGTATTGCAACATAGCCAGCCCCCTGCACTACTTAAAGGGGATGGTCCAACAACCAGATCCAAGCCCAATCAGCTGTTCTGCAGAGTAAAGAGATGGCTCCATGTACTGTATAGTGGTCATGTCAGGGTACTACAGCTCATTCTATATCCGACCCCCTCTAGTCTGATGATATATCTTAAAAATTGATCATTAGTGTCAAAAATGGGACCCCTCAGCCCAGAAATGCCCCTTTAAGACTCAGCATTGATACCAGCCACAGCCATTAGTGTTCATTAAAGGTGTTGTCTAGGATCCAAAAACAGCGCCACATCTGTGCACAGGTTGTGTTTGGTATTGCAGCTCAATTTCATTTAAGTGAATGAGCTGCAATACCGGACAAAACCCAGGGGTGGCGCTGTGTTAAAGGCATTTTCACCAGACTCTTCCCACAATGACACTGATAGGTGTCTGAGCCTCCTGCAGCGAGACGACTCCTATACTGCAATAATCATCCATAAAAACTGTATTTTAGATTTTAAAAAAATCTCCAATAATGAAGAAATATAATTTTCCCCTCCGTTTCCTTCATTAGCCATAAAGTGGGATGTGACTTTACCTTTTAATGGCGACAATCTTATTTCTGCATCTCCCCTTGTAGACTTTCCCGAATGACCCTACGAAATATCAGAGAGCCGGGTAAGAGCCGCCACTAAGTAATTAAAGGGAAGGTTCGGAGGCAGCGGCCGGCGCCGCATCTCACACCTGATCCAATTATTTCGTGAAATTCAATTTCTGACATCTGAAGGTGAAAGTGCGAGGGCAGGCCGGCGCGCAGGAGGAGGACATCGGCTTTCTCTGCGAAAAAATAACACACGGAAAATAATAACATATTATCGCCAAACGTCCGTGCATGAAAATGACGAGATTATCTGGTGGAGGGGACCGGGTGCAGAAGAAAGGGGCAAGAGCCAGGCAGGGCAGGGTTAACAGCAGGGGGCGCCCCCACATAGATTGGGTACAGTTCACATCAGTAGATAATATGGGGAGAATATTTTATTAAGGGCCCCATGACAACACTTCTGTGCTCTGTCTTCTGTGCTCTTTGTTGTCGCAGGACAAAATTGACAGGAAGGGTTGTCATAGGGAACAGAGATAGAAGCGATTTTCAAATATGCCTAACATAGATGTTACTCACCTACCCAGATCCGGGCTTGACTCCAGTCTCACCCCCCACCTGGTCGCTGCCTAAATATACAAGTTATGTCCTGCAACTTAACTCTGCTACTTCATTAGTCTTACTCTGCTATACAGCTGCTGCTCGGCTCTGCTACAACACCACACCGACTGTGCGATACAACTTATCCAAACCGGCTACATCACCAGTGCAACCCTGCTAAACAGCCTCAGCTCTGCTACACCACTGCATCTGCACTATACAACCTGTCGCTCTGCTACACCACTGCATCTGCACTATACAACCAATCCAACTCTGCTATACAACTGCAGCCTCGGCTCTGCTACACCACTGCATACTATGCCAATACTACTGCCCCTGCCCCCCATGTCACCAGATCTAACTACTATAATACTCCCCCTACGTACAATACTATACTCCTATAGATACTAATACTCTGCCCCCTAACGTACAAAAATATAACTACTATAATACTGCCCGCCCTTATGTACAAGGGACTACATCAACAATAACTAGTAGGGGATACGGTAACTGCCAAAAAAAAAAAAAAAAGCCCTGTTTCACAAAATAATATTAACTGTCTATAATACTGCCAAAAACCCCATACATGAGAATACGAAAACCAGAAATATAACTAAGATACTATATACTGCTGCCCCCCTATGTACAAGTAATATACTACTAAATACTACGATACTGCCACTGCCCCCTATGACACAACGGACTATATACTATAAATACTGCTCCTATGTACAGGAATTAGCTCCTATAACACACTGTCCCCTATAATACAAAATATAAACTCTTATACTGCCCCCTATGTTACAATCATAAAACTACTACTATAAATACTGGACTGACTGCCGCCTATGTACAAGATATAACTACTATAATACTATACTGCCCCTATTGTACTAGAATATAACTCTATACTACTGCCCCCTGTGTACAGAATATAACTAACTATAACACTGCTGTCCCCCTATATACAAAGAAATTACTTACTATACTACTTATAATACTCATAACTGTACTTCCCCCTATGTACAAGATTAACTACTATCGATATATACTGCCCCCCCCCTATGTACATGAATCTAACTAAACTCTATATATACTGCCCCCATTACAAAATTAACTACTATAATACTGCCCCCTATGTACAGTGTACATGAATATAACTACTATAATACTGCCCCCTATGTCCAAGAATACACTACTATATCCTGGCCCCCTATTACAGAATATAACTACTATAAACTGCCCCCTATGTACAGGAATATAATTACTATAATCTCCCGCCCCCATATGCTACAAGAATATAACTACTATATCCTGGCCACACTATGGTCAAAAGGGGAGATATAACTAAAACATAAAATACTGCACAACACTATAGTCCAAGAATATAACTACAAATGCTGAGCTGGCCCACTATGTACAAAATATAACTACTATAATAAAAAAAAAAAAACTGCCTCTAATGTAGGGGGAAACCGGACCATATAACTCTCATATAGCGGTGACCCCTCTAAATGTACGAAAGAATATACTACTATATACTGCCAACAAAACCAATATGGTACAGGAACTATAAACTCTATATACTGCCCCCTATGTACAAGAAATACCTACATAATCACAATAAAATACCAAGCCCTATGTACAAGAATATCTACTATAAATACTGCCCCACGCCATACGTACAAAAAGAAGTAAATACTGCAAAATACATAGAAATACTTCCCCCTATTACAAGAATTATAACTACTATAAAACAACTGCCCGCTATGTGTCACAGGAAAAAACAGAATAGTAGAAAAAACGTACAAATATGTAAAATACTAACTGGACTTCCGCCCTATGTACAGAATTAAGACTATAAATCTGCCCCTTATGTCCAGGAATAGTAACTCTATAATCGCCCCCTATGTACAGGACAACTATCAACTCTATACGTACTAAAGCCGGGGCCCTATTTACCAGAATATAACTACTACAATACAATGCTGGCCACCGCGGGTATGTACTAGAAGAATATGACTAACGTATAAAATCCTTGACCAGAAAAAAAAGAAAGACCCTACGTACAAGATATAACTACTATAAAAAAATACTGCCCCAAAATAACGACAAGATATAACTACTACAAAATACTGTCAGGAGGAGACCATAGATAGTAAACAAGAAAGCATAGTAGGACACTATAATACTGCGAGGGGGGGGGGGGGCGAAGGGGGAAAAAGAATCCATGTACAGAAATCTACCTCATAAAGTACTTCCGGGTCCTATGATACAACAAAAAAATAATATAAGCTACTAAGGTAAAACTGCCCCCTATAGTACAAAAAGAATAATACGACGTTACTATGAACAACAGGAAATACTTGCCGGGGGGGGTGCCGGTATGGGTGCGAGACAATCAAGCCTACAATGAAATCCTGTCCCGAGACCAAACGGCCCCCTATGTACGCACATAATAATAACTACATATACTTGCCACCCTATGTACACAGGATATAACACTATAAACGCCCCCATGTTACAGATTATAACTACTCTAATAACATGCCACCCTAACGAAACAAGAATTACTAGCTATAAACTACTAGTTGGCCAAAGCACCTATGTAGCAAACTACACATAAGGGTAGAACTCTAGGAATACCACATGGCCCCCTATGTTACAAGGGGATCATACTAAACTACTATAAATACTCCTCTATTAAAAAAAGAATACACCGTACTATAAAGACTGGCCGCCCTATGTACAGGGATATAACTACTATAATACTGCCCATGCGCTGAAATGTACCAAGGATATACCATAACTTAAATAAACTGAAAGCCCCCTCATTAAAACAACTAATATAGCAACTAGTAAAGACATACGTATCCAGAACCCTATGTACAGGTGGGGAGTGATAAGCTAAAAACAATATAGAAGCTAGTCCCCATATACTTCCTGGCAGAGCGAAAATAACTGACTAGCTATAGAACTAAGCCAAAAGAAACCCTATGTACATAAGATAACTACTATAATACTGCCCTCATATGTACAAGATATAAACTACTATAGGGAAGATACTGGGGCGGCACCCTATGTAAACAAGAAATATAACCTACTATGAATACTATAACCAACAAAAAAAAAAGGGGGCCTACCGACCCATAATGTACATAACTGGGGAATATTAACTTCCTATAATCTGCAAACCCTCGTCTGGTGTAATGGCAGGTCGGGGGTATCTGCAGTGTGACAGACAGGAGTCAACATAAATTCCAAATGACAACAAAATATGCCATACCGACCCTGTTCGCAGAAAGAAGATAGATTTGGGGTTATACCCGGGTCCCAACCGAACCGATTGTTGTACACAGGGACTGATAGATGACATATTTGGACTTATATGCTGTGGGAGATGCCTGGCTAGTATTGGTAATAAAAACAGGGAATGTGAATCCAAGTGTGATACTTTGGTATACTGGCTATGAGTAATAGGTTTAGAAATCTCGGTGTCTGGTGGACTATCCCCTTTAAAGAGGATGTTATTATATCTGTAGAAAATTGCCTTTTGTTAATCCGTCATCCCCATCAAACGCTCTAGAATCCAAAGCCTTTATGTATTTCTGGGATCAACACAACAGACAGAAAACCTAGAAATTATGGGACTGTGATAACGTTTGGTTGAATCCTCGTTGGACTGACGTCACATGTGCTTTTGTTTCTCGGATTGAGGTATCAACCCTCGTTCTGTTTCTTCTTGCGGTGCATTATTTATCGTTAAATCATTCATTAGAGGCGCCGAGCCCGCGTGACAGCAGAACTTTTCTATCCTCCGTGATTAGCACAAGTTTACAGAGTATACAAGGGAACCTGTCGCAATCAAACGCCTCCTCCTCCTCCTCCTCCTCCTCTGCCATGAGCCGCAACGAGACAAACCAACCAGTCACCGCAATAGGCAATAACGTAGATCCGAAAATTCCATCCACAACTATTCCACCATATACAGAACATCCACGCACCTCAGGTTCATGTATTTAAAGGGAATCTTTCACCTCCTCCAATGACTTCCGGCTCTTTGCATCATTTATAGCCTCGGCTCCACTGATCCCGAGAAGTTTGAATTTCTTCTCTAGGACTTATCATTCCCGAGAAAATCAGTGTTGTAAGCTCTACCCCAAATGTGGTAAATTAGGTTCTTCTGACTGTTGAGGTGGGCGGTCCTGGGCACCCTGGCCCCACCCACATGAACAATCTGGAGATTAGTTTTCTCATTGTGTGATAATCTAACAGCACTGATTAACCTGGGAACAGTGGGGTGATAGAATCCGTGGCGCGTCTATTGCGAAGAATGGTCATTGGTGGATCACTCCTCATCCCCTAACTCTCCCAGCGGTAAATTGTATCCCCACAGTAATCCGCGCAAAGCGAAACACAATAATTTATAGACAAAGTTTTCGCTGAAAAAAACAAATCAACCGGCAATATTATGTGCAAATGAGCTGAAGAGTCACCTTTGGAGCCATTTTTGATAGCAGATGGATAACCCATGTGGTATGGTTGGCTATTCAAAGATAGAAAGCTAGTCTTTTCACAAAATCATCATGATGATGGTAAGCATGTGCACAGAGCCAGAGTATGTGGAAGTGAATGTAGGCAGGGAACGTAACCTGCAGAATTTTGACAATGTTTCACTTGCCACCAGCTTTCCATTTCTGTAGCACAGAGAAACACTGTCCTGATATGCTTTGAAAGATAATAATAATTCCTCTATTTATATAGCGCACACAGATACCGGCAGCGCTGCACAGAGTTTGTCATATCAGATCCCTGTCCCAATGGGCTCACATCTAATCACCTACCAGTATGTTTTGGAAATGGAGGAAACCGGAGGACCCAGAGGAAACCCACAAAAACGGAGAGAACATCAAACTCTTTGCAGATGTTGACCTGGTATGGGGCTTGAACCAGGACCCCCATCGCTGCAAGGCTGTAGTGCTAACCCTAGATCCACCGTGCTGCAGGCTGTAGTTCTAACACTGAGCCACAATTGGTTATGATGACCACCATGACTTCTCCTCTCTAAAATTACCCATAAACATGGTTTCTAGGTGCTATATAGCCAGCGATATGGGCATACTGAGTGAAGTTCCCTATGCAGCCTCCAAAAGTGACCTCATCTTAGGTCATTTGTACTTAACCTTGGAGGTGATTTTTTATAGGTAGACTTTACTTTCTCCAAAATGTTATGTGTTCACCGATTGCGTAGCACAGAGAACACTGGTCCTGATATGTTTTGAAAGATGAGCGTCTCCTCATTAATATGAACCATAACCATAGTTCATGGTGCTATGTAACTAATTATATACATATCTACTAAAGCTCCATATTCAGCCTCTAAAAGTGGACTCATCTTAGCTCATTTGTACATACCTTGGAGGGGATCTTTATTTATAGTGCTTCTAGGTGCTATAGAACCAAGATATGGGCGCGTCTGAAATTATACTCCCCCTGCCTCTAAAAGTGACTTCATTCAAGGCAAAAGTGACTCTTCTCACTTCATTTGCATAGATTTATTGTATAGGTAAACGGACAAGATTCGGATGACAGGTTTCCCTTTAAGACCCTAGCTGCCCAACCATGAACACAGGTGACATCTTGAAGTTTTTGGCGCATGCATTATACATGTTCCGCCGCAGACAGCGAGCTCATCGTGATGCGCTTTGCAGTTGTGCGATACACGCCATTGATTGGAATCGGAAACAGTGACATAATCGACTTAACTTTTTAAGGGGATGTTAAAACAACCCCCCGCCTCTCGAGCTTTCGCTTAGAAATAATTAATACCTATATCGTGTATATGAGAAAACCCAATTCTAGACGTACAAGGTAATTACCTGCACAAAGCTATGGAGCCGCGTAATATAGCGCAGAGGTTGCGCGCCATTTCATCTCGCTTGCCGTCGCTGAAAACTCCGACGTCTTGTCACGAAATGTTGATTTATGTTTCAGGATTGTAGCTACACAGGGGGAGTGTCCTCAACACTGCTGTGCTCTTACTCTCTGCATTGAACTGCAACTCAGCTTTCTCCTCCAAGCTCTGAGTATTCACCATGGAGTGACTCGGAAGAGGAGAGAGACTCTGCAGCTGATTGCAGAGAGCCCAACACAGCATGGTTAGACAACGGTGCAAGCTTGCTGCCTGAGGGGCCGCAGGTGAGGCCTGAGGAACGGCGGTGATAGCGTGAGGATACGGCAGGTGAGGGGGTGATGGATACGGCAGGTGAGGGGCCTGAGGATACGTGCCAAGTGCGGGGGCCTTAGGATACGGCAGGTGAGGGGCCTGAGGATACGGCAGGTGAGTGGCCTGAGGATACGGCATGTTAGAGGGCCTGAGGATACTGCATCGGTGAGGGCCTGAGGATACGCGGTGAGGGGCCTGAGATACTGCAGTGATGGGCCTGAGGATACGGCAGGTGAGGCCTGAGGATACGTCAGTGAGGGCGTGAGGATACGGCGCGTGAGGGGCGTGAGTGATACGGCAGGTAGGGGGAAGGATACCGGCAGGTGAAGGTCGAGGTCCGTAGGAGGCGTGAGGATACGGCAGGGAGGGGTCCTGAGGATACGCAGGTGAGGGGCCTGAGGATACGGCAGTGAGGGGCCTGAGGAATGAGGTGAGGGCCTAGGATCCGGCAGGTGAGGGGCCTGAGAGACGGCAGGTGAGGGGCCTGAGGATACGGCAGGTGAGGGGCCTGAGGATACGGCAGGGTAGATGGGGCCATGAGAAGGCAGGGAGGGCCTGAGGATCGGGCAGGTTGAAGCTGAGGATACGGCAGTGTAAGGGCGTGAGGATACGCGAAGGGGGCGAGGTGCACGTCTGTGACTATTTATGAAGCGGTTTTATATCGCGGTTTTATAGAGAGTAATGGAGGAGCCCGCGTCTACCTGTTCAGGTCCCTGTTGGTGATGGGGTAGGTCAGGTTGTGGAGTACTCATGCGCTTTGGCTACATCCCAGCGATTATCAACTTAGATTGTAAGTCAAGATTCCTGCAAAGAATAAAGTAACAAGTCATCGAAGATCAGTCTCCCCCCCATACAGATGTCAGGTCTCCTCGTCTGTAAATATAAAATGTTCCTGAAGATTGGTAAATATAATAAAAAAAAAATATAAGGCTCCTCGGGCGAGATACAAACTTACTAGGCTGCTGCAGCAGCTTCTTTCATTGTGTGCATCCTGTCATTCACTAGCAGGGACCTCCTACTCAGTGTTCAATATACTTTTCTATAGCTCATCATATTCTGCTTTATCATCTCCATAACTTTGTATGGGGAGATTGATCTGATCCCGCACTGAGCTGGAATTTATCTGCCAGATCTCTCCTGCGTCTTTCTTTATGATCTTTTAACCTTTTTTGCTCAGTAGAAGAGAAAATAAAGACCCTCGGAGACGTTTGAGTCACAATGCGAATTGACTGGGTCGTTCCAGACAAGCCCGACGAACTGAATGACGCAGGGTGATTGAGACGACACAGTATGAGACCTCCCGGCAGAACATGTCCCCACGTCTGACTTGGAGCAGTAGGTGTTGGGCTCTGTATCTGTGTAATACAGGTAAGAAGATGGATGGTCATATAATAGATCTTTTAGGAAGAGCTGCAGTACCAGGAATGGCCACCAGGTATGGGAGCGCTACAGTCCGGCAAAAGAGATGAGGACCCTTAATTCTGCTCAGGGATTTGGATACAGGGCAAAATAGACCAAAATGTGGAGATAACCTCAGCATTTGCTATTGTACAAAGGGTGGGGCAAAAGGCGAACCACACCCAAAGTGTCAGGGGGCAGGGCTGAGGTGGAACTCTTTTTACAACCAAAAAGAGGATACAATCTTCAAAACTACCTACGGTGGCTTATTGCTAATTTTTAGAGGATTTGTCTTGATTTGAAGAACAATAAACACGCCCGCCGCTGTCTACAGGCTGGTTATGGTATTGCAACATAGCCAGCCCCCTGCACTACTTAAAGGGGATGGTCCCAACAACCAGATCCAGCCCAATCAGCTGTCTGCAGAGTAAAGAGATGGCTCCATGTACTGTATATGGTCATGTCAGGGTACTACAGTCTCAGTCTCTCATCCGACCCCCTCAGTCTGATGATATATCTTAAATTGATCATTAGTGTCAAAAATGGGACCCCTCAGCCCAGAAATGCCCCTTTAAGACTCAGCATTGATACCAGCACAGCCATTAGTGTTCATTAAAGGGTGTTGTCTAGGATCCAAAAACAGCGCCACATCTGTGCACAGGTTGTGTTTGGTATTGCAGCTCAATTTCATTTAAGTGAATGAGCTGCAATACCGACAAAACCCAGGGGTGGCGCTGTGTTAAGAGCATTTTCCACCAGACTCTTCCCACAATGACACTGATAGGTGTCTGAGCCTCCTGCAGCAGACGACTCCTATACTGCAATAATCATCCATAAAAACTGTATTTTAGATTTTAAAAAAATCTCCATATGAAGAAATATAATTTTCCCCCTCCGTTTCCTTCATTAGCCATAAAGTGGGATGTGACTTTCACCTTTTAATGGCGACAATCTTATTTCTGCATCTCCCCTTGTAGACTTTCCCGAATGACCCTACGAAATATCAGAGAGCCGGGTAAGAGCCGCCTCACTAAGTATAAAGGAAGGTTCGGAGGCAGCGGCCGGCGCCGCATCTCACACCACCTGATCCAATTATTCGTGAAATTCAATTTCTGACATCGAAGGTGAAAGTGCGAGGGCAGGCCGGCGCGCAGAGGAGGACATCGGCTTTCTCTGGCGAAAAAAAAAACACACGGAAAATATAACATATTATCGCCAACGTCCGTGCATGAAATGACGAGATTATCTGGTAGGGGCCGGGTGCAGAAGAAAGGGGCAAACCAGGCAAGGGCTGGTTAACAGCAGGGGCGCCCCCCACATAGATTGGGTACAGTTTCACAGTAGATAATATGGGGAGAATATTTATTAAGGCCCCATGACAACACTTTCTGTGCTCTGTCTTCTGTGCTCTTTGTTGGTCGCAGGACAAATTGACAGAAGGTTGTCATAGGGAACAAAGATAGAAGCGATTTTCAAATATGCTAACATAGATGTTACTCACCTACCCAGATCCGGGCTTGACTCCAGTCTCACCCCCACCTGGTCGCTGCCTAAATATACAAGTTATGTCCGCAACTTAACTCTGCTACTTCATTAGTCTTACTCTGCTATACAGCTGCTGCTCGGCTCTCTCCAACACCACACCGACGGTGCGATACAACTTATCCAACCGTCTACATCACCAGTGCAACCCTGCTAAACAGACCTACCGCTCTGCTACAACCACTGCATCTGCACTATACAACCTGTCCAACTCTGCTATACAACAGTAGCCTCAGCTCTGCTACACCACTGCATCTGCACTATACAACCAATCCAACTCTGCTATACAACTGCAGCCTCGGCTCTGCTACACCACTGCATCTGCACTATACAACCAATCCAACTCTGCTATACAACTGCAGCCTCGGCTCTGCTACACCACTGCATCTGCACTATACAACCAATCCAACTCTGCTATACAACTGCAGCCTCGGCTCTGCTACACCACTGCATATGCACTATACAACCTATCCAACTCTGCTATACAACTGCAGCCTCGGCTCTGCTACAACACTGCATCAACTGTACTATACACCTATCCAACTCTGCTATACAACTGCAGCCTCGGCTCTGCCCACTCACCACCACATCTGCACTATACAACTTCACCCCTGCTAAACAACAGCACCTCAGCTCTGCTACACCACTGCATCTGCACTATACAACCTGTCCAACTCTGCTATACAACAGTAGCCTCAGCTCTGCTACACCACTGCATCTGCACTATAAACCAATCCAACTCTGCTATACAACTGCAGCCTCGGCTCTGCTACAACACTGCATCAACTGTACTATACAACCTATCCAACTCTGCTATACAACTGCAGCCTCGGCTCTGCTACAACACTGCATCAACTGTACTTTACAACCTATCCAACTCTGCTATACAACAGTAGCCTTACCTCTGCTTCCACAATGGCTCAACTGTGATATATAGATGATCTGTTACCTCAGCTCTGCTACAACACTCCATCAACTCCATGATACAACTTATCCAACCCTGCTATGTAACAGTGGCCTCAGCTCTGCTACAACACTCCATCAACTCCATGATGCAACATATACAACCCTGCTATACAACAGTAGCTTCAGTTCTGCTTCAACACTAGTTCAACTGTGATATGCCACATATCCAACTTTGTTACTTCATTAGCCCTTTTTTCTCCTATACAACAGCCTCAGCTCTGCTACAACGCTGTATCTACTGTACTATACAACTTATCCAACTCTGCTATACGACAGTAGCCTCAGCATTTTTACAACACTGGTTCAACTCTTCTATACAATTTATCCAACTCTGCTACATCACAAGTGTAACTCTGCTATACAAGTACTGCTGCAATGTTGGATCAACTGTGCTATACAGCTTAATAAACTCTGTTACATCACTAGTGTTACTCTGTATCAAAACTGCTACACAACTTCTTCAACACTGCTACACCACAAATTCCAACCTGTTACATTGCTGGTGCAACTCTGCTCCACCATTGGTTCCTTTACTGTGTAGCAGTGACCCAGCTCTGCTAGAACAAATAGTTCCATATCTACTGACTACAGCATGTGAACAGCCTTGCTTTACTGCTGCATCTATACTGCTCCACAACAGCTGCTCTATTACCTCCAGTGTCATCTGATTTACTATTAGCAGCATAGCACTAATTCAGCACTGCTACACCGGCCATGGCTAACCAGCACTACTACACAACTGCTCAGCCATGTCCTTAATGTAAAGCTTCACTGTGAATGGCCTGACACAGCGCTGATTGTGCGGTTCCTGGTCCCTGGTAAATCAGTCCCTGACTATAAGTACTGTGGAGGACTGAGCACCTGAATACAATCCCCATGCATTCCAGTAACTGTGTAATACCTTATTTCACCTCTGGGGGCGCTGCAGGGAGAGGGAACCCTTCATACCACGTTCCTCTACAGATTATGAAAGACTGATGGACCCTCTCTAACAAAACTTTAGCATTTTGTAAGCATTGTGAGAGCATTTAGCAAACTAATATTTATTGTAAAAGTAATGTCAAATTATAAAAATGTAAACAATCGTGTAAAATTGCCTTAAGAACATACCCTAAAAGTGATTGTATGGGATTAGGATAAAAAACATGAATGATGAGAGACAGAAAGTTAAGAATTTAGATTTTCCAGCTTTTGGGGTCGAGCTGCAATACCAGACACAACCTGAGGACAGGGGTGGCGCTGTTTTTACAATAACTATTAGTTCTGCTTTCTTATACATGTATCTAGTGAAGGCTCCTGGATGGTAAATGTCTTTCTGATGCAAATACTGTATAATACCCCCCTCCTATGTGACCCCGCAGGGGGTGGGGGGTGCCTGGCTCCCTCAGAAGCTCATTTATGCAGCATCTTTCCCTTTAAGCCTGGTCATCCGCGCTCCTTCCAGACTGGATCCTTGCCCAGGTTCTATCTATCACCGTGTTGTTGGGCGATTTATTTTTTAAGTGCATCTGTTGCTGTTGCGGGAGAACATTTAATGACAATCTGTTTGGATGGGGCTGATATAATATTTATGCCGCAGAGGATTGAAAGCATTTGTCGATGGAAAGTCGTTCTGGAAAGATTAATCCTGAGGAACGTTCCTTCACCTGAACGCCGGGCGCAAGGAGCTGCAAAAACATTAACCATTTCTCTTCTCATACAGAAAGCTACAAAGCCGGAGCTTATACATTCCAGGATCTAAAGGGTTACTCCAACTATTTTACACTTTGTTGCTTTTAAGGTACAGAATGTTCTGTGGATTTGTAAATATTTGTAAATATCTTTATGTGATACAGAAAGACAATACATTGTATCATGTAGAGTGGAATAAAATCCTACTGCCTAGAGCCACCACTAGGGGGAGCTCACTGTGATGACATTGTTAAATTGAGCTGTAAAAATTCCTAAGTTTGGCTCAATATTTAATGTTATTTCCTACCTACTAGAACCCACATCCATCACAAGAAAAGGGGTCCAGTCTGGATGGGGCAGCAGGTCACAGGTCATGGGTCACATGTCACGCAGGTCACAGGTGTGCACTGCGGCTCTATAGGACAGGTACAGTATCTCTGGCAGTACCATAGAGGCAGCAGAGCACATGCTGGAACTGTCACCCTGTTCATTTGGTAAAAAGAACACCACATTCTCAAGTGGACAATGTCTTAAAGTTTTTTGTCCCTTCCTGCACCCCTTACCTGATGACAATATACATAAAACACACATCTCTCTGCAGCGCAGCCTCCTGTCATTAGACACTTACTTTCATCATTAGATTTCTCCATTTGCCTGATATCTATTATCAATCCCATGATGCCTCAGCAGAGCTTCCATTAGGCAGCTATAGACAGCTCTATTTGCCTGCTGGAGGGAAAGAGTGTGAGCCACACACATTTCTCTGCAGCACAGCCTCCTGTCATTAGACACCATTTACACCATCAGATTTCTCTATTTCTCTGAAATCTGTTATTAGTCCCATGATGCCTCAGCACGGCTTCCAGTGGGCAGTTAGAAACTTCTGTATTTGCCTGCTGGGGGACAGTGTGTAAACCACACTCATCTCTCTGCAGTGCAGCCTCCTGTCTGCTCTCATTAGACACCATCTACAATACACCATAAGATTTCTCAGTTTCTCTGATATATTTGCTATCAAATCCATGATGCCTCAGCTTTACATGGGCATCTAGAGACACCTGCTTTGCCTGCTGGGGGGACAGTGATTTACCTTCTTTCTAAATCCTTCTAAAAATCTAAAACAGCATAAGTATACAGTCAGGGACGTCATACTGTCCACAATATAACTATGTCTGTCTCATCGTGGGCAGTGTCTGTAGTAAATGTTTGTGCTCCCCCTTATGGAGAGTCTGCATATTACAATCTATGCACATACATCCTCCATATTATCGGAGCTTCTTTAAGATACCGTACCTTTCGTCATGCTTTTAATCTTCCCCAGAGGAGATGGGACGGACACGTAGGAGCCATCTAAGACACAGACATACGGTGATGTTACCAGCAAATATCAACACTATGTATGAAGAAACAGGCTAAAGGGGTTAAATGAAATGGAAATTAAAAATACAATTCACACCACAAAAACCAAGCCTTCATTCAGCAACGTCAACTGAAGATGTAAAAAGTTATTAGTAAATGAAGACATTTCTTTAGTAACACTTTAATACCCCCTAATGGTGCCATTTACTCCTCCCCTTATCCGGTAGCCTCCGGCATGGACCGGCACAGAACACGTGGGCTTTACCTCCTCCGGGCTGCGAGTACTCGTTACAGGGAGACTCCTCCTGCGGCCGCTTGTAATGCTTCAGCAGGGTGACGATACCATCATGACCTGCGGGGAAAACGGCCGGTGAGGTTCTGGTTCAGCTTATATCCTACTCATGTTTCCAGGCCTGTTTAAAGGGTCGGGCGTTGATTGATTGGGCAGCAGCTACCTTCCACTAGGTGGCACTAGAGACAATTTGTGAACTGATTTGCATACAGCATTTCATACTGCAGTCATGCTCCAAGGCCTGATTAAAGTGTTAGACATTGACTTATCGGTCAGGTACCTTCCACTAAATCCATCGAAAAAGGAAATCAACCTGTGTAAAAAATAAAGTAAAAGAAACTTATAATTAGCAGCACGGAATGCAGGGACAAGATGTCCGGCGCTCCGGGCTGCTAATTATTCAAATCCCGCCCCCATTTGACGCCCTCTCCCCCAGCCTGTCCCTGCACTCCGTGCTGCTAAGTATAAGTTTCTTTTCTAGGTCATCCCGGGATGTCAGAACTAGCAGAGGACCGTGCGGGGATGGAGATAAAGAGGAGGGGGTGAGTATCTGTAGTGGGAATGCTTCACTGGCTTCAGCTCAGATCCTAGTCACATTCCAAGGGATTTTTAAAGGGCTGGGCTGGAGGAGAGATACTTTTTGTAGAATGGGGGACGTGTAGGACGACCGACCGTAATCCTGTTTATGTGTAAAATACCAATGTCTAATTGGGCTGGAAAAAAAAAGAAGCAGTGGCCTATGGGTAAGAATACCAGGATGTTAGCGGTCCGGTCACATGACCATATACAATACTACCGCACATCAGTACTGGGATGTAACCGCCATACCCTTCTCGTACGCCCACATTAGACACGTCTGCTCATCCTTCTCCCCGCTGGATTTACTGGGATCGCTGGCGACGAGGTTCATGTCCGCTCCGTTATCCAGCAAGAACTGCACCAGGCGGATGTGTCCGTGGTAACAGGCGCAGTGTAATCCTGCAGGATCGGGACAGGAAGTGGCCGCGTTACACACACATAATACAAGAACAGCCAATAATCATAAAGCCGGGAGTGATATTCTTCCTGGGGAAATACGTTATGCCGAAAATTACTGAGGGCTGAAAGGACAAGATGATTTTATTTTATTACAACCAACAAGCTGGTGCTTATCCTGCCAGCCCCGAAGACGGATCACCGCCAAACAAAAGCCAATAGCGGAGAGAGAGAGCGAAGAATAACCGTAAGCGCTGGGAGTGTGCAAAGGACAGAGACGTAGATCACTCACAGACATTAACGCTTCTTAATCTAAATTCATTGCTGCCCGGTGCCCCATGGGGAACCCTGAAAGAGCCCCCCGCACCCAGATCATAAAACCTACATGAGGTTCTGTTATATAATCCACACACTAAATCACTGGATGGAGCTGTAATATGTCCTTCAGAGCTGCGCTTCCACATGTTTAGTGGAAACAGGAAGTGGAGACCGGTGTCGGCCATTTTGGATGCTCCGTCATGATTCACACTGCCATTATCTCGTTACCTCGTCTTCTCATACTTCTGGGATTGAAGGAAATACCAGAAGGAAAGTACTTTTGAGCCCCCAACATTATCGATCACACTTACATGTACAGTACTTTTTCGATGGGCTATCGAATGCTTTGAGGAAGTTGGGACTATGGTCGGCCATTTTGGATGCTCTGGAGACCGAGTTTGGCTACACAGTCCCCATTCATACACAGATACAGCTATTATCTTTTTACTTGGGATTCTCATACCTCTGTACTCATAGGAAATTTACTCTTGGGCCCCCATATTATCAATCGCATTATCTGATCACAATCACATCTACTCCCCTGTGCCAGATGGGCGTCTCTTAAGTTTCCTTCTGCCCAAATAATAAAACTTACATGTGCTCCCATCACTCTAATCTAGTAATTCACTAGATGGAGCATCAATATGTCCTTCAGAGCTGCGCTTTCAAATGTTTTGTGGAAACAGGAAGTTGGGACCGGTGTCGGCCATTTTGAATGTTCTGGAGAGTTAGGTTGGGTATACAGACACCATTCACGCACAGATACCATGATTATCTCTTTACTTGGTCTTCTCACACATTTGTGCTTGAAGGCAATTTACTTTTTGGCCCCCATAATATCAATCGCATCATCTGATCACAATCGCATCAAGTTCCCTGTGCCGGACATGTAACACTTAGATGGAGCCTCTGTGCTCCACATAACAACTTGCATGTGCTCCCCTGTTCGCAATCTACACACTGATTCACATTACTCTGTTCTTCAGACCTGCGCTTCGAAATGTTAACTGAACACAGGAAGTTGCCCATTGTCGGCCATTTTGAACACTGAGTTTGGTCACCACGGATACATAGATACCAGGTAGACTTGTCATCCTCTTGTGCTGTTTAGAAGAGTAGGAAATTTACTTTTGGTCCCTTTCCCTACATCCCAAACAATGAAGGTCACAGTAGTCCATGTGTCCTTGGCATCGTGTCCCATATCTGCCAACAGTCCCACCCTGAACTTCTGAGACAATGTGGGCAAATACAACCTGTCTCGACTCTAAAAAGAGGTGGAACTGGTACAATCCATGCCAAAAACGGGGATGTTTCTGGCCAAAGTTTCAAAGTACCAGCCAAAAGTAATTATGTATAGGCCCTGACATTGCGCTATATTACTTGCTCCACAGCTACAATGCTCCTTTCTACCTTAATTTAAGTCTTATGGGTCCCATGAAAGCCATGACACACTATAATTGCCCTCAGTTGACATATTTTACAGGTATAGTAATTTTTATTTATATGAAATCCCCCAGCAGAGGGCGCTCACCTATACAGCGCAGCTCTTAGGCTCCTCCCTCTGGTCAGTGCTGACACCTTCTTACCTGTATGTCCGTCTCTTCCTTGATGATTGATGTTCAAGACATTTTGATCGAGAAGGAATTGAATAAGTTCTAGGTTTTTGCCGTATGTACAAGCGCTGCGAAAAACAGAAATATGTAAAGAAAAAGCTCAGATGACCATGAAGAAGGCACCAGACTCTACTCAGAGCAGACCTCATGGTGACCAAAGACCATCTGTCTATGTAATAAAGGGATGACCCGAGTTATGGATTGGACGCCTCCTGGTCCATGGAGCGAGGGGAGACTATCCTGTATGACGTCCTATCTCCTCACAGGGTGTATGGAGAGCACTGGTACAGAAGACAACCCTCTCAATGATTTACTAGGAGACTGTCACAGAGATGACTCAGACGGATGATTATAATATATAATGTACGGTATCAATTCCAATAAGAGAGAAATTGTGCAAATATTTACCTATGAAAAGCCGTCTCGCTGAAAATATTCTCCTTCGTCAAACTCTCCGTTCCTGACAGCTGGATCAGTTCCTTCACTACTTCAAACTTTCCATTGTAGCAAGCCCTGGGGAAAAGACGGAGAAGGTCCAGTCCATGGAGAGTGATAGATTCCAGGAACCACCTTCTACTGGACTCTACCTCCTCCTAGGAGCAATTTCTACATCGCAATTGGTCAAATTCCCCTGGACTCTACTGTTCTACAAGGAGTAATGTGGTAAGGGTGTCCTCATGCTACTGGACTCTACTGTTCTACAAGGAGTAATGTCATATACAGACCACCCCAGCCATAACCAATCTAATATATACAGACCCCCAGACCCATACCATCTACATATATACATCCCCCAGACCATACCATCTAAATATATACAGACAGACCAGCCATCCTAATATATATAAATATATTACATGCCCCCGCAGACCCATTCATCTACTATAATAACAGACCCCCACGACGCGATATCCATCTAACTCTGTATAAACTTAGCGCACCACC
>WNYA01002523.1:0-39182 GCA_019512145.1 Engystomops pustulosus | reverse complement strand
ATCTAAAATTTATTAGAGGGGAAAAGTGGAAGACCAGAGCCTCGTGTTTGGCATCCTGCGCACTCACTGCAGTTAAGTCCTGGCAGCAGCAGAGGGTCGGGGATTTAATCATAAATCTCCCCCATTGAATTTATTGTTTTTTATGTTTCTCTTTTAAGTATTTTTATTAAAGTCAAATCCTTTTTATTGAACAGTTTTTAAATTTACAAATACAAACACAAACCCCTTTCCACCTCAGAATTATGTACAGCGAATAATTTTTTTTTTAAGGTATTTCATTTTATTTTTACTTTGCCATTATCTGAGGTTATTTGTCCCCCAATCACATGTAGGAACCTCTGTTGATTCCGGACACAAAGGTTGAAAGGCGCCAATGGAGCCTGGATTTAGGAATCTTCTAGTCCTGGGTGGGGAGATCTAAAACCATCTGGACTTCTGTCCTTCTGTAATGACTGTTTTTGGAGTTGAGTAACAACACATTCACTTTTATTCATTACTTTTATACACTTAAGCCTGAGAATGGGCTTCTCGTAGGGTTGTTTCTCCATATGATCCACAACAACGGACTTTTTATATGGTTTTAAAACTCATAATTAAGATATTGGGGCACATTTATTTACCTGTCCGGAGTTGTTCACCGAAAGTGCATTGTCCGTGTATAATGCACTGTGCCGCGATTCACTAAGATCGTGCACCCGATATCCTGCATGTGTCACTTCCCCGCTCAGGTCCGACGGAGTTCACCATCTTCTTCGTGGTGCTTAGATTGCAATACAATTTGAATGTTAACTCCCGCGCTCAGTCCGAATCTGTCGGATCATCCGATGGAACGCCCCCCCATTTCTGTTGCATGAAAGCTGCGGCAAAATCCCCTGCTAAATACCAGTCACAGCTGTGCAATCCCTGAAAATTATGGAAAATCCAACTAAAGTGCGACCCTTAGTAAATAAGCGCTACTGTTTGCAGTTTTTCAGGTTCCTAGAGCTAGATAGCACCAAAGCTAATCCAATAGCCAACTAACAGAAGTAAGAGGTCTCATATTGTATACAAGGGCAGATTAAGACTGCCTGGGCCCTGGGTTGTATAAAGGTCCTGAAATGACTCTGGTGTACATGTGTATTTAGAGCAGGAACAGATGTAAAGATTTCATGGGGGAAAGTTCTTCCCAGTATAAAGTTTGGTGGGTGGTTTGGGTGGCCTTGGGCCCCCTAGAAGTCTTGAGACCTGGGCTGCAGCCCAAACCTCCCATTTTATAATCCACAATTGATTGTATACATCATCAAATAAAACTAGACTGCTGCAGGAGAGGTATGTGGTTTTGGGGAAGAATCCCATGTGAAGTAAGTTGCCTTGTTTGCAACACAGCATTTATATATTTAATTCTCCTAAGCAATATACCAAAATTCTAATTCTGCATGGTATGCTCAAAGGGGTATTCCCAAAAAGACAAATTTCTTATATGAACTCAGGATAACAAAATAACACATTCTTTAATTCACTGTTATTAACAAAAATGCAGCATTTCACAGATATAATTCCAACCTGTCTCTATCAGTCCTGCTGTACACAATTTCAGTTGTCCCTAGACACGACCCTGTAACTTCTGACTTAGGGTCGTGTGGCCGCCATCTTAGATTTATGTGTGACAGCCATGCTGCTGAGCATCTGTGCCTTTCTGCTCTTAGCCCCCTGTGCTCAGCCCCCTGTCCTAGCACGGAGCTCACACTGACACTCATTGATTCACTTCCTGCCAGCACATTGTGAACAGAGAGACGCTGCAGACTACAAGGAGATAAGTGATCTGGGGAAGGGGGTGGTGGGAACATATCTGTGAGAACAGAGATGTAGCAGTGCTCGCAGTGTAAAAGTCTGTCAGCCTCTTTCTATCGGCCTCTGTGTAATAGGTATCTCATGCATCGCTCATCTGTCTTAGCTCTCTCTGTATGTGTCAGTGGGTTAGTACAATGTCAGTAGCCAGATGAAAGTGTATTTACACCTGTACCTTGATGTAACCATATTGTCACCCCACAGAACTAGATGGAGCATAATGTGTTATCTTGTATTCTGTGATAGTCCCAAAGGTCCATTCACATAAGACAGTGCTTATGTATCTCTGGCTCTTATATTAAGGGCGCATTCAAACTGCCGTGGCCCGCGCAGTAGCACGGCAGGCACATGGCGGCGCCGAGTAGAGGAGGAGGGCTGAGCGCTGCTCATCCCCGCCCCTCTCCATAGAGGAACATAGTGCACAGCGTCGTATGCAGAGAAAAGATAGGACATGTCCTCTCTATTCACGGGGTACGGAGCGGTACGATGCTGCACTTGCACGGCACCGCTCCCATGGGGGCGCTGTGCTCCATTTGCTGTCTATTGGGGACGTATATAGGCTATGTATATGTCAGCCCTATATACGTCCCCCATACGGCAGTGTGAATGCAGTCTAAGAATGAAAAGAGCAGCCATGCACCTACACAACCTGGTTTTCCATTTAGGAAAATGAATCATTTTTTGCTCAAATTATTTTAAGCTAGAGAAAAATAAAAAAATAGATGATATTGGTGTTAACCATGATTGTGACTCTTGTATTTTCAGGCATAATACTCCATGCTTGAAGAAAATCTAGCATCAAAAGCCATCAGAATAAACCAGGGCCACTTACTCACAGATCCAGGCTCTGTGACTGTGGTCATTTTCTTATATTTCTAATCCATGTTCTACTTTCTTCTAAAATCAACTTTTAAAATTAAAAATGGGTGTTACCAGAGGCCCTCAGTTCTGCAGATTCACAGACTGTTACAATGAGGAGAACATGTCTCACCCAACACCATGCGCTCTCCCTCCTCCCTCTGCCTATGTAATCTAGCAACAACAAGAAGGTTTGTGTTCATTGTAATAGCCTGTGAAGCTACAGCACTGAGGGGTTCGGGAAACACCAAGCATAGCCCTTCAGTCTAATTAGCATAATTATAAAAGTTGATTTTAGAAACAAGAAGGTCATGTATAACAAATATAAGAAGATTATCAGAGAAGAGTACATAGATCCATGAGTTAGTGGCCATGATTTATCATGCTTCATTTTGATGGTAGATTTCCTTTATATAGGAGTTATATGACTTGAAATATCTTGAGGAGGGTTGTAAACAAAATAAATGTGTACTTACCTTCTCCTGGTCTCCCAATGTGTAGCATGCTGTATCAGGCACTGGGACAGGCGAGCGTTGGGCTTGCCAGGCGGGCGAAGTTTGTCAGAGTCCAGCGTGCCTGTCCCTGTAAACAAACATGGGCACAGGCTCTGATGGACCGCATGGCAGGAGATCATGAGTCCTCCAGCCCACCTCTAGATTTTTTAATAAAGGAGTTGTGTAATAGGGGACTAGGAACAGAAAAATAGACAAGACAGTAAACCTGTCTTGCTGAAAGCACCAATCTCACCCTACCTACTTACTGAACACCACCCTAGGCAGTAACCAGTAACTGGTTCATGATCCCTCCCAGCGCCCTAATGCAAAGCACAAAGATAAAGAAGAACGGTACAAACAGTTACAAATAGTCTGCAGAGTCAGGTCACAACAAAGAGGGCAAATGCGGTACCAAATAACAAAACACTTATGGAGCTACCTAAAGAATCTCTATAGCCAGCAACCCAGGAAGAGTAGACAGGAATCTTATGTGATCTCATAGCCCTGGTCTTAATAGTGATTGGATAGGCTCATAGATCCAAACAACACAGTTTTTTAAAAAGTGCATACCACGGAGATAATATGATGCTGACACAGATGTTATAGGCAGGGTTTGGGTTTGGCTGCCTGACCTGGACACATTGCCCAATTGGCAGCCGAACACTCAATCCACCAAATTGACGCCCCTAGCAATTAGCCATGGCTATTATTGGCCCGGGGGAACCTGAATGCCCAACTCGACCATGTGGTCTGCTCATCTCTAGTTACAGGTTATCCATAGGTTTATATTGGTGGCCGATACTCTAGCAAAACAACATCCAGCACCCACACCAAACAGTTCTTTCAAGTTTTCTCATATCCACTCATGATGTCTTCAACAAAATTGGATCAAAAACTGAACATGTGAATCCAGTCTCAGTGATAAGATGTAGAAGATTATCCTCTCAATCTATATTCTCCATAACATAAGTATACAGTATGGGAGGCTGAGCTGCAAGATCATTGATAGGCGACAGCGTGACAGCAACCTGTCTAATTATTATAAGTAACTGTGGTAAGATTTCAGTCTTTATATTAAATCCTTTTCAAAATACTGGAAAATCTGATGGACATATAGTAGATCTTGAGAAGGGGATAGCAGCCATGTTTTCTCTCATCTACTTCCACTACATTAACAAACCCTCCATCACATACATATACTGTAATTAGGGGCTTTACTACATACTGTACCTACACAATAGCCGTGTTCCATCTAATGATAACCCAGTTTTAAAGATTTTTTGCCGATTCTGTAGGGGGTCATCCATTTGGTCTCTGCAGTGAAAAAAGAATTCCCATAATGTAGAGGCCACATTATGAGTGACAAAAGTGGCTTCTATGAAGAATACATCATTTCCCCCCATAATCTGAGAGGCAATTACAGTAAATAGATCACATGCTGAAAGGCATAAATAGGGACTATTAACTGCGCCCATTGTACAAGTCTGCATTGTCTCCTACACACTGCATTGCCCACACTAAATGTCAAACTCAGGCTAAGTACACACCATGTTTAGTCACTACTTTCACAGTGATTATATGCAATGATCTGCCTGAGGCTGCAAACACATAAATATGCTTTTTGGACATGTGCTAGTGGTTTTTTTAACCACTAATACAAAACCCCACGTATTTTTATCGGCTCACACACATACACCTGTATTGCTACTGCTCCGTGTGGGAGACAACTGCCTGGGGCTTAAAGGGAACCCGTCAGGAAAATTAAAAAAAAACAAAACTAAATATCTTTTCATAAACTGCTATTAGAAAGCATGGCCTCCATCCCTACATAGTTACTCTACATGCCTGTAAATAATAAAGTCTTAAAGTTGTATGCAAATGACCTGAGATGGGTCCTTGATTGACACCCTGTATAATGATGTCACACTCCTGGTGCTGGCTCCTCTATGTGCTTCCTGGTGCTGGCGCCCCCTGCAGCCTGTGTGTGTATGAGATACTCCTATACACATGACTGGCACCCTGTATAATGATGTGACACTCCTGGTGCTGGCTCCTCTACGTGCTTCCTGGTGCAGGTGCCCCCTGCAGCCTGTGTGTGTATGAGATACTCCTATACCCTTGATTGACAGCCTGTATAATGATGTGATGTATAATGGTGTTATGTCTCCTCCATGTGCTTCCTGGTGCTGGCACCCCCTGCAGCCTGCGTGTATGAGATACTCCTATACACATGACTGACAGTCTATATAATGATGTGATGTGTAATGGTGTAATGTCTCCTCCATGTGCTTCCTGGTGCTGGTGCCCCCTGCAGCCTGTGTGTGTATGAGATACTCCTATACTCTTGATTGACAGCCTGTATAATGATGTGACACTCCTGGGGCTGGCTCTTCTATATGCTTCCTGGTGCTGGCGCCCCCTGCAGCCTGTTTGTGTATGAGATACTCCTATACACATGACAGACAGCCTGTATAATGATGTGACACTCCTGGGGCTGGCTCTTTTATGTGCTTCCTGGTGCCCGTGCAGCCTGTATGTATGAGATACTCTTATACACATGACAGACCGCCTGTGTATAGGAGTCCTCGGCCGGTAGTGCTGCATTTGTGGTGTCTTTTCAGCACGGTTCAGCTGTGACACAAAACTGGCGCAGACACTTCTTAAAAACTTGTGCAAGCTTCATAAGTTCTTTCTGGTGCAAAGTTAGAGAGTAAACTGGTGCCGCCAATTTAACATATCTGGGCCATAATGTTACTTACTATAGAGGGTGTTTATCAGGACTTCTATGCCAGTAAAGTGGTGATTATAATATGATGTGTGATTATAATCCCCTTTCTGCAGCTTCCATGCCGGGGGGGGGGGGGGGCGGAGGGGCGTAAATGGGGCACAGTCAGCAGGGGAGTGGAAAAGTGAAATTGTTTTCTTTTTCTGTGCAGTCACCCTCTGGATACATCAAGCCTCTTGATGTATGCGGCTGAGACAGAGGGGGCCACCTATATACCCACCTATATGTTGATTCTAATTTATTGAATTCTATATATTCTGTATTTCTCAATATTTCTATTATTCTCTGTACATTACTAAAACAGATTTTGGAATGTTACAGCACAAGTCGATATGGGAATATATGAGGTCTCCTTATAACTTCTGCCTGACTAATATCTTTCAGGTCTTAAGCAACTTAAGTTATTCCAACTAATGCTACTTCCCAGGTCTGTGATGATCCTAAATCAGCATGAGGAACATTAATATTAATATAATTCTCCAACTATTGCCAGATTCTACATAGTATAAAACAAGTTACATGCTGGATCAGATCACAGCAGCGCAGTCTCACCGGGGGTCTACAATCATTCAGCCTACAACTTTCTCTAAAGAAAATGTTACATATATTTATATTGAATTTTAAACATCGTTTCACTTGAGGTCCAATAACATATTTGGGCACATTTAGTTGCAAAGTCAGACAGTTCACGAAAAGTGGATTGACTGTGTATTATGCTGGGTTCAACCAATTCCCTAAGAAAGAGCACCAGAAATCATGAATCTTCGCTGCCCCGCACTGGTCCAACAGAGTTCATCATCTTTTTTGTGTTGCATCTTTAACATAGGGTGTGCGATACAATTTGAAAGTTAAATATGGCGCTCGTTCTACATCATCCGAACTGTCCATCGGCATGCCCCATAATTTGTGTTGCAGGGACACAAAAGGGTTGCGTTCCACACAATCGCAGCGCAGAGACTTCTTAAAAACCTGTACAAGCCATTTTAGCAATGAAGAACGTGCACAGTCCGACAAAAGTGCGGCGCAAAGCCCTTTGTAATTGTGCCCCATTGTGCTATCAAATTCCTTTGACTTTAGGCCATTATCCCTTGAATTCTTTGGTAGTACAGAAGGAATCTGGAGTTTTCTGAAGAAAGATCATACAGCCATTTCCTCTGGCGGTGGTCACAGAGTGGATAACAGCTGGCCGAAATGGCTTAGATCAATGGCTTAAGGCAAATGTAGTCAGACAGTCCAGTAGTCAGGGCACTTAGCAGCACAATCCGAGTAAGTTGCCTTAAGTCAGGGGAAAGCGATTCAAGTTACAAGACACAGATATGGATCCGAGTCAGGTCAAGGTTGTAATTGAAGTAGAACATAAAACCAGAACTAAAGTCAAGGGTTGGGCCCGGGGTCAAACACAGAGAATACAAAAAATAAGCAAACTTTCGCAAGAACCAGAAGGATATCAACACTCAGACTCCTTCCTGTGATGAATGGTGCCTTTTATCAACAAAGGTGTTCCCTATAGCTCAGAATAAAGGTGCGGGAAATGGCTCTTTAATTGTCCCTCAGGATAGGGACTAACTTTGATAACATGGTTATGTTGGCCCCCTTTCTTCTGAGATGTGTGGGTGCCATCAATGAGACACACACACACACCACACCACCGATCATCAAGTTAGCCTCTATCCTGTAGGGACAACTCCTTTAATGGTTAAACGGGGCTTCTAGTTAAAAATTAAAAATGTTTTTGCCATGATGATCATATAGGAAATGATGGGTTTATGTAAACCCATTATGAAATGGGAACTTTCAATGTGAAGTTGACCCCAAAAGACATTAGGATTGGTGTGTCCAGCATCCCATTATAAGCTGTGCTGGTCTTCAAAACATCCCCTAAGTTTCCCCAATAAAATTTGTAAGGAATCTTAAAACTATAAAAAGAGGAACTTTAAGAGGATAGTGGAAAAATACAGCCGAGTTCAGACCTCATTTGTTAAGCTCTTCAGTCAAGTGTGACAAATGACTTTGAGGACGTTCTATAGTTACTGGATTCATTAACAAAATTGAAATCACTTTACCTGAAGATACAATCTCCTTGGGTGTCAGAACAGTGAGGTATGAGATGTTCACCAGCAAGTAGAAGACAATCACCGCACACATGGCTGTTATTATACTGCGAGGGATGTTTTTGCTCGGGTTCTTTATCTCCTCTGAAAAGGAAGGACGAAAAGTCATCAATAAAAATGGATACAAAAATCTTTGCATAGAAAACTATTCAAGAGTAGATTTTTTGATAGATAGAACAAGGATTATCATTCATCATTACTGTAATGAGAAATTCTTAAAAGGAGACGGAATTAAAATTTTTCGCTCTGATATTATAATATAGAACCTGTCACTTTGTCTCGGCTTGTAGGGCAAGTGTAGAATTAGAGTGATAAAATATTGTATCTAGTATCATATTTGTGCAGGCGGGTTTATACTGGGCATTTTAGCGGCATTTTTTTACTGTGTGAGCTATTAGTCTATACCAGTGATGGCAAGCCTTTTAGTGCCCAAACTACAACCAAGACCCACTTATTTATTGCAAAGTGCCAACACAAAAATTTAATTATTGATTTATATTCTTTTCTCTGTCACAGCTTTCATTGATATCAGCCCCTAAGGACACCAATAAAGCACAAAATAAAAGAAATTTGGATGATCATTGTAGCTTCCCTCCAGAGTCCCATAAACAGGAAGAATTGTCATGGCCGGAGCAGAAGCTACAATGATAATCCAGATCTGTCCACACCTCCCCACTCCTCCAGTAGTTCCAGGTAGCACTGTCACTTTAAAATAGATCTGTGCACAGCAAGTCTTAGGCTGTCTGGGACTGCAGGAAGATACCTGGAGTCATCTGTGGTGATGGCCTGAGTGCCCACAGAAAGGGCTCCGAGTGCCACCTCTGGCACCCATGCCATAGGTTCTCCACCACTGGTCTATACCAAGATATATACACATAATATTACAAAGCTGTTCAACATGGATTCAAAATAGTACGGATCAAAACGGGTCAAAATTTGGTTTCGGGATCAATGACCAAACATTTTCTATCATTTTTCCATGCCCCTTGGGATTCTCACCCTCTTGCCTGCTAGCTTGTTGTTGTTTGAGAGAGAGGAGTCCTCACCATTCAGTGGATATAGGGATAACCAACCCCAAAATTGCCTTTTCTTTCCTAGGGCCCTCAAGTTCCTTCATTGTCTGTCTCCATGGTATTACACGTTTCACAATAAATGGTGTTATCACTGACTATAGGGAAATAAAAAAAGTCCACATTCAAATTCAAAAGAACTTGGCTCCACCTTTCCCGATGCGACTAGGTCCACCACTTCCCTGCACTTCCTGGTTCAGTGGTGGCATCTAAACCATTCACCAACTGGCTTCAGTGACACTCTCTTTTCCAGAGATGACGTCACTGTTAATTTTAATGAGAAATGAGAATTTTGTTTTTTAAGTTTAATGAACAGCCCTTTAAAGGGAACGTGTCACCAGCTTTTACACCACTAAATTAACAGCAACCATAGGTGGGTATAAAATATCCTTTCTACATTAAAACTCCCATTTACCTATAAAAATCGCCTCCAAAATCATATGCAAAGAGCTATATTGGGCTTTATTTAACTGTCTGTATCTCTGATTCACAGTAATAGACTATACTACAGGCAACCCGGGGACAAGGACATCTAAGGGGCAATATAAAAGTCCCACCAAGTTTGATATTGCCCTGTAGAGATAATACCTCCAGCCCTCAAGTTTGCCAGCTCTCAACATGCAAGTACACAAAAGTCCTTCAAGTACCTTTGAAGGTCCTACAAAGGTCCTTTACAGAAGGGATCCCCTTCCTTTGCCAAGTAGTTTCCTTCTACTAGGTACTTCTTCTGTATATAGACAGTAAATATCAAATTATTAAAAATTGTTAAAGGACATCAAGATCAAGAATTGTAAACCAAGCACACTGACATACAGATGTGTTCCCCCTCTGTCAGGATCCACTCTTCTTTGAGTTACTTATGAATAAAAGGCTGTAAACCCTCAAGCTCATTTATATAATTAATGTTCACATTTTTACATAAAATCAAGGGTATAAGAAGCCAAAATAAGAGAAGAAAACCAGATCCTAACAGAGGGGGTACATACACTGTATGTCAGTGTGCTTGGTTTACAATGCTTGATCCTGATGGTAGATGTCCATTAAACTTGTGGACCAACCACAATTTACAGACAGCCCAGGGTTCATCTTTAGTAAATAAAACCCACTGTCCTGATGCAATTTGAAAGATGAGATTTTCATCTTTAATATGGTGCTATCTGTTCTAGATAGTCAGAAGTGGTACTCCCCCACCAGCCTGTAAAAGTGACTCGTCTCAGGCAAAAAGTTTCTCTTCTCAATTCATTTGCAAATGTTTTTGGATACCATTTTTATAGAATTTATTTTTATAGATTTATTTTTAGTAGATAGTTTATTGATGTAAAATCTGCTGAAAGGTTCCCTTTCATACTGGACTACATTCAGGACCTTTAAAGTTCTTTCTTAACTTAAAAAAATAAAAACTTAGATTTAAAAAATAATTTCCTTATTTAAATTTAATATGGGTTATTTCTAGAAATTAGACAAGAATAACATTGCAGAAATATGGTACATACACACATGCATGACCGGGCAGGCAGACTGCTGTGCGCTGGAGAGGAGGGACCGTACCGACGCCAGGCCGCCATTGCTGTCTATGGGGACGTAAATGCGGCCGCAAATTTGCGGCTGCATAAACATCCCCACGGATGGTCGTCTAAATGTACCCTAAGCCAATCACCCACTTTGCAGTCCCCAAGAAAAACAATAATATCTCATAGGCTTAGGAGCCATTTGTGTAGCTAAGCGCAATATACCTGACTGCACTGTACAAACATCTGAATGTAAGGACTCGGTGGATGTGATTGCTTCTGATAATAACTTCACATTAGGCCCCAGCACAATAGCTGGCACATATACAGTGTTAAAGACGAACATATGTACATTTAGTAAGAAACTGCTTGGTTGAAAAACTAATTCTTTTTCCTCCTAGGGGGTAAACAGCCTGCGTATGGGTTTTACAATTAAAGTACAGCATATTTTCTGTTGCTATAAAAACCTCCGAAAATCAATGAGCCTCATTTACAATATCATCAGGGAATTTCCGATCTGTGAATAGTTTACTATTTAAATACATCAAACCCCATAGTGGAACATACCCTCTGCATAAATGTTACACGAGGGAAAGACATGATTGGAAAAGTTTAGGAAAAACACTTTCAGTAATAACAATCACATGTGATTCAGCCCATGTGTGATACTGAGGTGTAACAATCCGATTATAAGGTGAGGAGAGGGATTTTTAGTGCATTGGATAATTGGACAGGTAATAAAATAGGACAACGGGGGTCATTTACTAAGGGCCCGAATCGCGTTTTACCAACGTGTTACCCGAATATTTCCGATTTGCTGCGATTTTCCCTGAATTGCCCCGGGTTTTTTGCGCACGCGATCGGATTGTGGCGCATCGCCGCCGGTATGCACGCGACGGAAATGGGGGGGCATGGCTGAAAGAAAACCTGACAGATTCTGAGAAACCGCCGCATTTAGAAAAAAAAAGTGTCGCTGGACACGCACTTACCTTCACCAGGAATAGGATTGTGAACTCCGGCGGACCTCGGCGGACTTCAGCACAGCAGCGACACCTGGTGGACGTCGGAGGAACTACCTTAGTGAATCGCTGGAAGACCAGAATCCCCCGCAGAGAACGCGCCGCTGGATCGCGAATTGTCCGGGTAAGTAAATCTACCCCGATGTATCAGTGAGGGGCATAACTTGAGGAGGTGCTGAGGATACAGTCCTCACCAGGCCCAAGTAGCTTAGATGCCCACAAGGTGTCACTTTCCAATATGAAAAGACTGGTACTAGAAACCAGACATGCTATTAGGGGTTTGGCACCGACACTGCACTGGGTCCCATCCACTTCAAATTACGGTACTTGTATGAGCGTCGGCATGTGAGGTGGGAACGCTGAAAGGTGACCTATGAATGGGATGCAAAAGCTTAGAGGCTGAACCTCTATAATAATGGGTCTGTCTCAATTACAAATACACCGTACTTCAAGTTTTGGTTTTGAGCTAAGAAGGATTTCCACCACAATAAATTAAGTCCTCAGTTACAAAACTGTGATACCATTTCATTAAAATTGACCAGGTTGTCATTCACACGGTTGTTATAGGGAAGTGTTGGGTCGCATGATTTGTGACCAGATCACAGCCTCCACAGACCTCTAAGGTTTCTGGTCACGATACGTTGAGCACATAATGTGCCATCGCAGTGACCGAGAGGGGGGCGGCCACACCACAAAATATAGGGCATGTCCTATAATTTGGCAAATTTGCTTATGAAGGGAGGAAGAATGCTCACCCCAAACCTCTCTTCCTCCCGGACCTGTATTGGTCCAGGATCCGGTCCGGTTGAGCATGCGGCCATGTGAATGTACCTTAGGTTTAAGGCCTTAAAACTGTGCTTGATAAACCACCAACCACAACTCTTTACTTGTTTTGCTCAGGACTCCCAATCGCCTGATGAACACTGCCGAATAGTCCACTCCTGTGAGAGAACACGACCACTGCAGCCAATCAGCTGTTTCGGCAATCAAAAAATCGGTAACTGTAAGATGACTCTATATACACCATGGTTAGACTGAAAGAATGGGGCACCAGAGCACAGTGCGTACTGTACAATTTATTTTTTATTGATCCAAACACCCCCATTTTGTATCCAATGAAACCACAAAACCTTGGATACAAAAATAACAGAAAACAAAAGTGTTCAGCAATTTTTAACGATGAGCTTGGTACAATAAAGACATCCATAAAATGTCGCCATCTCCTACCTTGCTTGATTCCTAGATCTATAAAAAAAATGTACCCATTACCTACTATCTCTCTCTCTCTAAGATTTACTATTCCCACATATGATTAACAGAAATCTAGTTCCGAAAACAAGAGATGACATTAATAGAGAACTGTATGCCCACCCCCTCTCCTCCGCCCCATAGAACATAAATCTACATGATATAAATAGTTTACCACAAAATATTAATTCTTGACCTATCGCTAGGGTCATAGGTCACTCTGTTAGAAACATAGAAAGATTAGTTATAAACTTGCGTGACACAATCTGCTATTGCTTTCTCCCAAGAAGATGAAACTACATTAACTTCAGCAGTTGCTCTCCATTAAATTAAAAGCACAGGCCCGTAGCGTAGATTGATCATTTTAATTGGGCTGTCGGTTTTTATATTTCCTAGATATAAATGGTCACAGGAAGCCTTCTATGATTTCTTCCATGATACTTTCTCCAAGATTAATGTGTAGTAGTGATAGAGACCACGGCCGGCTTGTATTTTCATTACACTTGTGTCTTACATGGCTGTGGTTATACAGCCGACGTCTCATCTATATTTATGCAGTATATTGCGGGGCTGGATTACGCTTATTTTATGGGGTGAACTTCTGCTCTTGAAAATGTAAAATAAAGTCTAATTATATGATCGAAATGCAATATAAGAAGATGACCACAATTACAAAGCCTGGATCTATATGTAAGTGTCCCTGGTTTATCGTGATGGATTTTGATGGTAGATTTCCTTTAATACCTATATTTCTATAGGTTACCACATCTATTTTGATGACAAACAAATGATCTGTATTAGCAAACTTTTGAGAATTGTTATGTACTGTACTGTAAGCCTTTGGGTAGGACAAAAAACTCATATGACATGAAACATAAACCCCAGTATGGGGGAGAAGCACTTATAGAACTTCATTAATGTAGTCTTGTTGTATTTGACTTTCTTTTATAAGGAATTGGACTGAAAACTATAATTAGAGGAGATAACTGATGCATATTTTGGTGATTGCCAGGTTTTGCAGCTGCCGTGAGACTGAACCAAATCCAAATTGTTAATCCTTTATATATATATATACTCAATCATACATTGTTTCTAGTATTGTTATACAGAGACAAGGAACAAAGACAGTGGGCCCTGAGGCCAACCCCTGTCAAAGCTGCCTACTTGCCCTACATACCCTAAGCAGTAGGAGACAACTAGTTAACGTTCCCTTCCTTTATCATAAAACAGTGAAACCATTGACAAAGACAAGACAATACAAACACAATGGGATGTCACCAAATATGGGTCACCAAAAGGACAATGCAGTACAGAATCACTAAGTAAGTGAATAGTCAGCAAATCAGGCAAAAGCATCAATGATACCAAAGTACAGTGGGCACACTAGCTAACTTTGTACAAGATTATAGCAGGCAACAATCAATAGACAACAAAACCTTTCATGAGATGCCAGAGCCCTGGTTTTTAAGATGATTTGATTCTTTTTCTGACACCAGGCAGGGCAGAAATGACATTGATCAGATATTCTCCCAATAACAGAGTTCACAAGAGACAGGAAATTAATCAAGTGTTCAGACTAGCAAGGACCACAATTCATCCATCAGCGAATTCCCAGCCATACTTCAAGGACAAAGGATGTTGCATGCACAGATTTAACAGGTATATTAAGTTAGACCACATTTGTATAGCAAAGTAGTGATCAGGTGGTATAAAGGGGGATAAAGGTACATACCAGCCATGTAGTTTAGGTAGTTCCATCCTCCATATGCATAACGGCCTTGAAAGAAAGACTCCGCAGTCTGAACTGCATTTGGGACTTCTGAATCAAAAGCATTTCTAAATGGTTCTGAAGCCTTTGGGTTACTGCCAAGCTCAATCATTCCATAAACAATGATAAGAGTCAAGGACATCATTTTAAGGACTGTGAAAATGTTCTGAACCCAGGTGGACATCTTGATACTTTTTGAATTTATGACACCTAGAACCCACAAAATTCCAATAGCTAATATTTTCTTGAGTAGATCAGGTGGTGGGCAACCAGAATAAAATGGCCGGCTGATATATTCAGCAAAGATCAAGGCTCGTGCTGCATTGGACGCAGGTCTTATAAACAAAATTAAAGTCCAGATGGTTACGAAAGCCGGCAGAGATCCAAGTCCTCGCTTAACGTGATAGTATTCACCTCCAGAAAATGGCAATGATGTGCCCAGCTCGGCATAACAGAGGCAGCACATTATACACACCACGCCACAGGCAGCCCATATACACAGAGCCACCCCAACATTAAGCTGACAGTATTCCAAGACCCCTTTAGGAGAAACAAATATTCCAGCACCAATGATGCAACCAACAAGGAAACAAACACTGTCAAAAAAGCCCAAACACCTTTTTAGACAAACTTTCCCATCGTCCACATCTGCCTTCATTTGCCCTGAAGAAATCTCCATTTTAAGAGTGTTAAGTTTGGACAAAGAAATTCACCTTGAAGTGCTGCTGCTCGGTCATGGAGCAGTATTTATATAAGTTCGTCACCCATAACATAGCTAGACATATATGAATGAATAAGGAACTTTTGTGCTAGGTGTTCATAGGTTACTGGGGTCCTACTCACTGAAGACCAAAGTCAACTAGTTACCAGTAAATGTGTAAAAAATTACACCTTAGTCTGTCAAAATGTAACAAGCTCCCATCGCTATGAAAGTAAATTTTAGATTTTATAAAACATTCCTGGAATCAATGTTTCTAGTTTTTCAGCTATAACATAAGATGATAGAAAAAAACTCTCACAAATAGACCAATCACAGCTATGCCTAGTTGTCTTATTGGCAGCTCTGCAGCCCATCAAGCAACACGTCTGGGAGATAATGAACCTAAAGTTTAGGCCCATTTATCTCTGTTTTTAAATTTATGGCAGCTACAACCCACAGAATTCCAAGGGGATAATTTTTTTGGTAGTTCAGGTGGTGTAACCAGAGTAAAATGGCCAACTGACTGGCATGGCATGGCATAACAGAGGGAGCACATTATAAACAGTATGCCACAAGCAACCTATATGCATATTGCCACCCCAACACAACTTTAGAAACAAAGGTAGCACATGCTGTCAAAGAAGTCCAAAAAATGAAGACAAACTTTCCTGCTCTGGGAAGAAGTCACAATTTTAAGCACAATGGGGAGAATCCATTAAGACTGGAATTTAGAATCCCCGATGCGGTCCTGTGAGCGTATTCTGACCTCTTCACCAGATCGGTACTGACCAAGTTTATTGTTATAGTCTCCACTGATTTTCCAGCAGAGAATATAGTAATTGTGGCAGGCCGGGAGATTGACTGCCCTACGACTGCCGTTTCCCCCTCCCTTCGACACACCCATTGTAGCATGCAGGTCGTAGCATGCCAAACAATTTTGGGGAGATGGAAATTCATGTGCCTTCTTTGTCAGGAAACTAGTAGATAAGATAAAATGAATCCCTCCCTATGAGTTTGCACCGTAAAATCGACTTTGAAGTGATGCTCCCTGCTTATCAAACAGTGTTTATAGATTTTCTTCAACAATTAAACTGTTAATCATATAGAAATGATCTCTAGTACATTGTGTTAGCTAAAGTGTTCATAAGTTACCAAGGACCCTCTCATTCGTGAATGTATAAAGAATTATCCTTCAGCCTGGCAAAATGTAACAAGTCCATGAATTAATGAAAGCACACTTTTACATTTTAAAGAAAGATTTCTAAACTCTTAACTCTTTATGAACCAGGTTTTTCTAGGGTTTTTGCATCTCCATTTTTCACTCCCCTCCTTCCATAAGCCATATATTTTTTTCAGTTTACAGAGTTATATGAGGTCCAGTGCGGGACAAATTGTACTTTCTAAGGATACAATTTGTCACGGGTGCCCCTGCGACCCATGACCCGGGTCGCAGGTGCATCCGTGTACCTTCCTGTGCCCCCTCATGCCAGCAGCAGATTCTCTCACCTGTCCGCATTCCACCGACGGCCTCCTCACTCTGGCGCATGATCCTGCCTCCTAGGGCGACTGCGCACCTACATTCTGAGATTTAAAAGGCCAGAGCGCCAATGATTGCTGCTGGCCGGCATTCCCTGTTAAATTCCCGGCCCCTCTCTGTGTCCCCTGCCAGATTTTTGTGCCTTGTGTCATAGAAAAAGCTTGTTCACTTATGTCCTGCGATTGTTTGGTGAATTCCCATTGTGACCCGGTTCTGTTTACCCTACTCTGCTGCCAGCCCTGACCTCCTGTGTTGCCCGTCTTGACCTCCTGCCTGTCCTCGACCACGATTCTGCTTAACAACTTTGTTCTTCGCCTTGGCCTCAACTGCAAGCAAATTTGCGGCTGGGGGTATCCCACCGTAGCAAGTCCAACCCCGTTTGCGGTGGGCTCTGTTGAAAACCGGGTGCCACTTAGACTCTGCTCCCATGTGTCAGCTTATGTTATCGCTCGCTGTGGTTCAGTCCACTTCCCCTGATCCTGACACTATTGAATGTTCTTTGCCAAATACTGGGGTGATTGTGAGCAATTGACTCACCTTGATTCTTAGGGTCAGTAAGATCACACTTTTTATAAAACAAGTGCACGGCAACCCCAACATTTTCATACTTTTATGAATGAAGCTTGGCAAGATGTAATGAAAAATGATACCATTTTCACAGCTGTAGGACTTTGATCACATATTCTATGGCTTTCAAAATGGCAAAAAAAAATCAGCGATTTAAAAAATGTTTTCCTTGTAGCGATTTTGGGGCTTTGAATATGGCATTGTACAAATAATAAAGATACTTTTTTTCTGCTAAGGTGGCCGAAGAAGTGACTGATTTTTGTGGGGTTTTTCTTATCAATTACGGTACACCATTTTGGGGTGTTTGTAACTTTTATATAAAATATTTAAAAAATATGGCATTGACTTCAACATTTACATTTCTTGCCAAATAAAACATTCCCTTTATTCTACGGATCATTAAGATACTTGATTTATATTTTTATGTTTAATCAATTATACAAATTAACAAAACACTTTGGAGATAAATAAAAAAATGTACAATTCCAATTTTTTTTTCTAGCGAGAGAACCTTCTTTATCTGTTTGAGGAACAAGCTGGACTTAATTGCACCAGTCAAATATGACCAGTAAATCTAAACATTTTGGACCTAAAGCGTAACTCCAATTTTTTAATGATTTTTACCAAAGTGTCATAACTTTCCACCTTTAAAAACAGAACAATATTGTATTCCTCGCCCCCTTTTTCTTTCCACTGAAGTGGACGAAGACTAACCTCTTACTTTCTTTACTCAGCCCTGAAGCCGAGTCAAATTTAGGTTTCCTACAGTTTCTATGATGAGGTGTTCTCTCATTAAAGGACATCTACCACCAGAATGAAGGATTGTAAACCAAGCACACTGACATACAGGTGTGTGCCCCCACTGGCAGGATCTGCTCCTCTTTAAGTTTCTTATGCCCTGGTTTTTACAAAAACAAAATGAGCCTGAGGGGCTCCTGGCTTCATATGTGTTTATGGGGCTTGGAGTCTCTCAGGCCCTTCATTTAAACAATGTTCTAAGTCTTTTTTTAAAACAAGCTTAAATTAGAGACCCTGCTAGAGGGGCACATGCCAGCATGTCGGTGTGCTTGGTTTACAATCCTTACTCCTGATAGTAGATTCCCTGTAAGTAATTTTTCAGTAAATCCACTGAGATCCAACTAGAAAATCTACTGAACACTGTACAGTGTAAATACAGGATGTTTATGGTGACTAGCTTGGCAACTTTCACCACATGGAGGAGCATATAGCAGATAATAAGCAGTAGAAACCAGCAGTGAAACTGTTACATGAAGTGTATAGCCTGTTCTTTGTGAGTACTAAGACTTAACAGCTTTCCTGCTGTGTAGAGAATGTCTGGAGAGTAGAAGGTGGAAGATGGCACCCTGCTTGAGGTTCAGATAGACAGTTATATGCATATAAGTTATATGCATTAAGAGACTGTGACGGAACTTACAGGAGATATATTTTTCCTCATTTTTCTGTGTAGGAGACTTCTAGATCCACAGGTCAGCACAGACACAGTTCTCATGGTAGCTACACAGAGAGCACTGTCACATGACCACCTCCTTCATCCAGAGTGAGCAGGGAGCTGCAGCCCCTCCTCTGGTCTCACAGCAATAATCAGCTCATCCAGTGGAGATAGCTACTGCATGAATAGATTAAACTGAGGTGGATGGCAAAGAAACAGCTGGACATTTGTATGTAATGATGATAATGGGCAAATGTGTCCTACATGACAAGAATTATTGATCTGTGAAAAAAGTATCGGAGTTTCACTTTAATGCAATTTCTTATTTTATTTGTTGTTATCGTGTAAGAATTTTTGGTAGGATTTTTAAAAAATCCTTTTGCGGGTTGTTACGGACACAGCGATCCCAAACATTTGGTGCTTTTTTACATAAAACATACAACTTTTTTTAAAGTGACAATAGTATTTAGTTTGACTTTATCAGACGAGTTCCATCTTTATAGATTTTTTTAAAAAGTTTTACCTTTTTACTGTCCCACTGGGAATGGAGCCAGTGAAGTGTATGATGGGTTGTTAGAACCTGTTTCTGGGCCTCGAGACTTCTATATTAAATCGGTGTTCCCAAATTTGGTGGTCAGCAGATAAAATAATTAAAAAATTATTAAAGGTACATACCAGCCATGTAGTTGAGGAAGTTCCATCCTCCATATGCATACAAGCCTTGAAAGAAAGACTCCGCAGTCTGAGCTGCATTTGGGACTTCTGAATCAAATGCATTTTTAAATGGTTCTGAAGCCTTTGGGTTACTCCCAAGCTCAATCAATCCATAGACAATGATAAGAGTCAAGGACATCATTTTAAGAAGTGTGAATATGTTCTGAACCCAGGTAGCAATCTTGATGCTTTTTGAATTTATGATACATAAGACCCACAGTATACCAAGAGCTAATATTTTCTTGAGTAGATCAGGTGGTGGGCAACCGGAGTAAAATGGCCGGCTGATATATTCCGCAAAGATCAAGGCTCGTGCTGCATTGGATGAAGGTCTTATCAACAACATTAAAGTCCAGATAGTTATGAAAGCCGGCAGAGATCCAAGTCCTCGCTTAACGTGATAGTATTCACCACCAGCAAATGGCAAAGATGTGCCCAGCTCGGCATAACAGAGGCAGCACATTATACACACCACGCCACAGGCAGCCCATATACACAGAGCCACCCCAACATTAAGCTGAGAGAATTCCAGGACCCCTTTAGGAGAAACAAATATTCCAGCACCAATTATGGTACCAGCAAGGAAACACACACTGTCGAAAAAGCCTAAGTGCCTCTTCAGAAAGACTCTTCCACCATCTTCCTTTACCGTATTCTGCTGTGAAAGACTCTCCATTTCAAGTCCGTCTTTACTAATATAATCTCTACGCAAAAGGAAATCCTCTCTGATGTGGATGCTTGTTCACTCAACAGCACTCATAAAATGTAATCACCTATTTATATAGGGAAGAACTCAGGAAGAGTTTATGAGGTGTTCATATGTACTGGGGTCCCTCTCTATGGCGACCAAAGTCAACTAATTAATAGTAAATGTGTAAAGAAATACGTCAAAGTCTGGCAAAATGTAACATGAAAGCACACCTAAGAGGATGTAATAGATTTCTGGAAAGAATAGATTTAAACATGATAATTTATTTCTAGTTTTTCATATGACTTTTTTTAAATTTGACTTCCTGTGTACCAGATTAATAGAGCGGTACTATGGAAGTAGATTGAAACACTTTGTTTGGGACTACACCATAGGCCAGTGATGGTGAACCTTTTAGAGATCGAGTGCCCAAAATGAGACCCAAGACACACTAGCTTTTCCCAAAGTGCCAACACTGCAATTTAGGCAGTAACAAACTTATTGCTACCAGAATGTTTGAACTCCAATTCCACCCTGTCCACACCTTCTTACTCTTTGGACAGGACCATGCACAACAGGATGCAGGTCACTTTAAAATAGCAGGTCACTACTATTGGACTGCTGAGACTGCAGGAAGATGCCATATCTGGCAAACTCTGTGCCTGGGAGACTGCCCGTGTGCCCTCAGAGAGGTCTCCGAGTGCCATCTCTGGCACCAGTGCCATAGGTTCACCACCACTGCCATAGGCCTTCCAGGTAATGGGCAATCACAGTTCAGGAGGATAGTGCCGTCAGTGTTAAGGCCTAGCTGGGTGGTCTCCTAGCAGATGCCACTCTCGCACATGGTTGGGGTAACAGGTATGAAGCAAGAAGGGGGCTTCACAGCTGTAACGATACCACTGGGGAACTCACGGCTGCAAATGGCCCGTCTAATGTTAAATAGGAGGGAGGACATACTGGAGACAGTAGGATCAAACTTAAAGTTTGTTTATTGTTCAGTCTTCCATAAGCAACATCGCAGGGGTTACCTAGAGAACATTAAGTAGAGACAACTATCTGGGGGACATTTATCATATGCTGGTGCTGCTGCATTTTGGAAGCTTCTTGATGTATCGGGGCAGGAGGCTGCGCAGCGTGCCTGGCATAGAAATAAACACAGCAGCCGGGGCAGCGACTTCGGCAATGCAGGGACAGTAACGCCCCGTGCCGGCCCACTACCGGCCAGACACGGCCTCCGCTCGGCCGGCCGATGCCAGTTCATTCCCCACCGGCGTGAAGGTGGTGGAGAGGGCAAGATAGTCGCAAGTGCTAGCAATAGGCTGGTGGTGTGGCACAGAGGTCCTGATAAATATGCCCCTCTGTGTCAGTACAATAGTATTTGTGTCCTCATCGTATTTATACTATTATAATATATATCAGAAACCAATTTAGCATAAGCCTCATTCACAACCAGATCTGGTCATGGTGAAGAGAGCACAGGCCATTTCTGTAGCATATAATCCACCCTGATAAGGAAGAACCCCAATATTTGCAACCTGCTAAAAGACCCTGAGTGATCCTGAAAAGGGAAAGGGAACACTTGCAGTTGACAACTACTAGTAAATCTAGCAGACAGGTAGAGATTGAAAGTATAAAACAGATACAATGAAAATTCCTACAATCTGAGTCACAATAAGGAATCAAATGAGGTACAGATTCAAAATATAAAAGGAACATGAAGCAGTCAGTAACAGTAAGGCATGGTGCACCCCAATGGGAAAAAGGTCTAGAGTCAGGGTCTGCAGTGAACAGTTACCATCTTTACAGAAGAAATTTAGGTACAGAAGAATTCTATGTTGAAGATAGGCCTGTGATAGCTGCCCCACCTTCTCAGAAGGCTGGTACCCCGGCCAGTGTAGGAGCTTTTTCTCAGCTTCTTCATCTGGTTGTTCAGGTAAACTGGCAGTTGTCTCCTCCAAGCTCTGCTTCCTAATTGCATGATACTAGAGACTGGAACTGTTCTCTTTATACAACTTCTATTTCAGCACAAACAAAGCATTCTCCTATAGAATTACATTGAGTCCCCATAATATTCTACTGCAGAAGGTTTCTAAAGTGGTAAACAACTTTCCAAACAGCATACTGTCATACTGTCTGAAAGACAGGTCTGTTTTATTTTCTCTTCAAAAAATTTCTGCTATAGCTGTGAAAAATTACTAGCTTCTCTGCATTTAGTGATAATGTCTCTCAGTGTTCATTTACCCTTTTTAAAGTTCTATATAGATACAGTACTAATAAACAGAATGTATATAACAAGACACTATAGTTTAATGCAAGTTAACACGTGATGTAAAATAAAGTAAGAAGTGGCTGACTTCGTATAGAGGAACTAATCAAATGTCCACAAATGTCCAAAATTCAACGCTCCTTTCTTTAACAATGGAGTCAAGAGACTGAACTGACTTAATTTTCTAGATGACTTGGAGAAATGGCTGTAAACTCAACCCAAAATATTAGAAACAACAGACACAGACAGAAAAAAATATAAATGATTGGGTTAGACCAGTGGTGGCGAACCTATGGCACGGGTGCCAGAAGCGGCACTCAGAGCCCTTTCTGTGGGCACCCGGACCATCGCCCCAGCACATCAGACAGGACTCAAAGAATCTTCCTGCAATTCCAAGCAACTTAAAAGATGCTGTTTTCAGTCATATTTTGATACTTACTTCGCTGCTTCAGACTGTAGGAAGAGAGAGAATGAGTAGACAGGGCCGAATTATCTTTTAGAGGACCTCCTGCTGGCCACGATTTTCTCTGTGTACAGAGGGACACTGGAAAGAAGCTAAAATGATGAAAATCTTCCTTCTTTCTACTGTGTTGCTGTCCTCAGGAGGCCAATATGATTGAAAGTTTTTGAACAGGGAGCAATAAGTTACGGCTTTAATTTTTGGTTGGCACCTCGCAATAAATAAGGGGGGTTTTGGGTTGCAGTTTGGGCACTCGGCCGCTAAAAGGTTCACCATCACTGGGTTAGACCATTTGAGGAGCAGAAGGAGGTCAAGCTGGCAGGATGAGCCTTGAGAAAATGAAGTGGACAATAGAAATCTTTGAGAAGGAGGCTTCCATGTCATATGGTCCATGGATATCAGGGATCTTATTGAATGCTCAAAAACTATACAGGAAGCCACAACTAATGTAATATTGTGCCTTCAGTCTGGCTACCAGTGTGTTTAACCTCCAGGGTGCTTTGAAAGTAAAGTTGAAAATGACTTGGCCAAATTATCGCCCCCTAAAATAAACTTTCGAGGAGACATTTTTAGAGACCAGGAGACAGTTTGGATTATTGTATAGGGAGACGTGGAGAGTTATTCTCTACTGGACAATATGGATAATATGTAATTCTGGTAAAAACGCTAAGCAAATTGTAGGTAGTCTACGGTTTTCTGGTCTACAATATTATAACTAGAGATTTAGCACCTTCCAGAAGAAGAAGGTGTTCTTTTAAGGTTAGTTTTACATGCAGAAGCTTCCAGTTATACTAACAAGTAACTAGAAATACTAGTGTCATGGGTGCTCCTGAGAACTATGTCCCAGGTTGAAGGCGCCCCCTTCCCCTCTCCGTGGCGCCCGCTCCCCCAGCCTCACTCACCTCTCCACACTCCTGCTCCCATCCCAGCTTCACCGGAACTCGCATGCCCATCACCCAGGGCGCATGCCGGCGCTCATAAAGTGCGCCTCTGGTTGGTGCTGTCCAGGATTCTGATAAAAGCCGGCCTCTCCCAGCATTCCCCGCCATATCTTAGTGCTATAAGAGAAAGCTAGATTCCTGTGTGTTGACCTCCCATAGTGACCCCGGACCTGTTCCCATTTACGCTCTTTGGCTGCCAGCCCTGACTTTCTGCTCTGCTTCCAACCATGAATCTTTGCCATCCGTCTTAACCTCCTGTCTGTCCTTGACCACGAACTTGCCTTTTGACTCTGTGCCTCGCCTTGGCTGCCACCGCGGACAAGTCGCACCTGTGGAACGACCTGGTTGTACCAACCCGCAGCTTTGCCACTTAGATTCCTGTCCCATGTGTCGGCTTGTGTTATCGTCCCCAGTGTTCCAAGGGGTCCACTACCCCAGAAGCCTGACAACTATCTGTAATGTGTAATATGGCAAAATAGCAAAACTTGCGTGCAAAAGCTGCCAGTCCCAAATCCTATTGAATTTTAAAATGAAAAATTACAGACAAAAATGGAAATTTAAAACTCTAAAAAAATAGTTTGCTTTGCACTTTAAAAAATTGCCAGTACTTGTATATATTTATTTTGTCTTCCAGCTACAAATATTTACATGTCAGGAAAGCTTTTATGTGGAGCAGAAATTATCATTTCTACACTATTGACTGCATTTTTAGTTGTTTTCATTGTTTTTTCAATTGTTTTTATGCTTTTAAGATTTTATTTTTGATTGGTTTCACAGGGTTTACAGCAGCAGTGACTGTCAAAAAGGTGTCACAAACACAGTGTGCAAATATAATAGGTTATTTAATAAGAAATATTGAATAACCTAATATTTACTGCACTCTCTTCTTATGTTTTTTTCTGTTAAAATGCAGTGTGTGATTGGTATTTCTTTTATGTGTTCATCTTTAGATTAATGCATGGGTATAGAAAGCTTTAAACAGGGAAGATGCTGTGTCAAGCCACAGACACAAAGAAAAACTATCCAAAAATTACCACGGTGCGCATGTCCAGAACCAGGTGACAAGCTTGTGTGAGATTTGAAAAATGCTGGCGACACTCCCATGAATTTGTTACCTGTTTGGAAATGAGCCAGGTAGATTTAGCCAGAGAGTTTTTTGGGGAAAACATGTTTTCTGTCTGGGGGTTATAAGCTACAGGAACCTGTCATTAGGTTGCTAGGTCAAAACCTGATGACAGGTTCCCTTTAACAAGGGACTTTAACCCCATATATAAAATTCAGTAGCTCTTATAGATTTAAGTTGCAGATATGTGACTTTTTTGTTTGTGTTTTTGTTTGTTTTTATAGAAATGTCCAGTCCATGTTGACGGCGTGACATTCTAATTTTGGTTAAAAAAGAATATGCCCACAATGGCTTACTAGTAGCTCGGAAATGGTTGAACTGCTCCTAATTTTCTAGTCATAAGGGTCCATTGTACTGGTTGAGAACTGGACCCTTCCATTGTTTATGAGAGAGTTGTAAAGTAAATTGGCTCTAAGGATAGGTTGTTCAAACCTCACTAACTAAAGAGCAATGTAATTTACTAACTATATGCTATCAGTTAATAAGTTAGAGATTACTTTTACCGTATATACTTGAGTATAAGCCGACCCGAGTATAAGCCGAGACCCCTAATTTTAACACAAAAAACTGGAAGACCCTATTGACTCGAGTATAAGCTGAGGGTGGGAAAGGCCTCTCGAGTATATAGGCCTCTCCAGTATATAGCCAGCAAGCACCCTGTATTATACAGCCAGCCCCCAGTAGAATACAGCCAGCCAGCCCCCAGTAGTATACAGCCTGCCAGCCTGTAAAAAAAAATAAACTCAGTACTCACCATTCCGACGGCCCAGGCAGCACCGCTTCCATCTTCATGTTTGCGGCAGGTCCGTGACAGCTCCGTCTGCAGGGCCTCTTCTTTCTTCAGGCCGACGCCAGGACCACGACATCTCCATGCTCAAGGCCCAGCCCATGAGCCTGGCCCAGCCCGTGAGCCCTTGCAATGCACCCGCTGCCAACGTGTGACATACGGATACATCAGCCGTTGGTCAGAGATTAACTAGTTAATCATTTATTAAACAGTTAAATACACTTGTTTCCCTGCAATCAGACTGTGGAGCAGCAAGAATTAACACCATGAGTGCCTGCTTCTAAAACTGGGGCCAAGTTCTTCCTCATTATATATCCCGCTTCCAGCTCATTCCTTGCTGGTCAATTTCTTTTTCTAGCTCATTTACAACTCTACTGTAGTTCACTACTTCAGTATTCATGCTATTGATTCTTGGCTTTGCTTAGTGACTATTCTACTGTTCTTGTGAATCTCTTTCAGTTGCTACCCAGACTGTTTACTACCCCTTATTGTGTTTTTCCATTTCTTTGTCTTTTTGTGTGTGTACACAGCAAACTAAGGAGTTCATAGCTCACTGTCCTGTCTGTGAAACCATAAGAGGCATGACCGAGACAAGGCATTTTGGTGCACTAGGCAACTAAGGTAAGTTTTCTACCATCACATGAGTGTGAATGAGAACCTTGAGTCTTTATTGGTATTACTGGTCTACAATAAGCTGGCAATATTCTGATGTATACATTAGCCTGGAACAGAGGTGTGGTCTCGGATAGCCCTAAAAGGAAATAATTGCAAAAGTGCAAGCAACCCTTACCCTGAGCGAATAGGGTGACCTAATCTACAGTAATGACTACAGCAAATATAGTTGACCATTAGGACCAAGAGAAAAGGTAACCAAACTAAGCAGACCTGAAAACTATAACACCTAGATACATAGAGGAGAACTGGAAACAGATTGAGAACAAGAACTTAGAAACAAACATCTGCACTAAGAGCTAACTGGACCAGGGGTGAAAGTGGAAGCTTTAATTATTGGGCTATGTGTATATAGCATTCACTATTGCCAGAACAAACAGGAGTTCATAAAAGAGAACTAACCAATTAAATCACTCCAAAGACTCTCATCAGTAGTCATTTGACCAATGGTTGAGCTGAAAATCAGTAGTCCAATAACTACACAAAAAAGAAACTTATAGGTAGGATATTATGTATGAGTGTATTGTGTACAAGATTAAAAGAGTAGTCTCACATTCACTACAGCATCCAAGACTGGTTAGGTTATGTCCCAGCTACATACAAGTTAAGCAAGGTATAATGGGTTTGAGGTTTTATGATTACAATATCCTGGGACTTTATTGAGTCTCTTTATGGTTGTTTTTATGACTTTTAATGGTCTATTTATGTTTATGCGTTTTTCCTATAGATAAGAACTTAAGGGTCAATAGGGTTATCATCAGGTACTTTTCTATTGGAAATGAAATAGTTAACAGTGATTGTGATAGCCTCATTGGGAGAGACGCTCCAGGATCTATGTGTTTTTATATTGTATATGTTATATTTGTCTCTTGGTGGTGGGAACCAGGAGAACTTTGTAGCTGAGATTGACCTCTGTTTCATTCACCTCTTTTTCAGTTAAACATCAACTTATCTCAGGTCTATACCAATACCAGACCAATACATTAATACAATCAATGAAGAAATGGTAGACTACATGCAGTTTGTCATTGAAAGAGTTAAACAATGTTTTACATATTGCTTCCGTAAAGGGGCATTCCCACAAAGACAAGATTCTGGATAACAAAATAACACATTCTCATTCACATTTCACAGATAATTCCATCCTGTGTCTATCAGTCCTGGTGTACACAATTTTGGTTGCCCCTGGACCCAACCCTGGATCTTTTGACTTTAGGGTCGGGGGACATTTTGTTCTTCTTTCTGACATTGCGCTGAGCTTCTCTGTGCCTCAAGCCCTCACCCTTGCATTCCAGGACAAGCTCACACATAGACTTCCTGCTGGCACGTGAGGCAAGTAAAGCTACAGACAGATAAGATCTTTATCCAGGGACGATGGAGGAAGGCACAGCAGATATGAAAGTATGTAATGGCTGTGATAGCAGATCAGAGAATTTCATGTTTGATATACATCTCAGTGATCTCGTATCTGTGATCTGTCTCATCTCTCTTTCCAAGTGTCAGTTACTAGTAAATATTCAGAAATGAAAGTGTATCAACCAGTACCCTGATAATCTAAGCACATTGTCAGCACACAGCATCTCAAAGCACAGAGGGAGTGGGAGTCCCCGCCCACACTCTGGAATCTTACATTGACCATCACTGAGTGACAGGAGCTAAAACTGCAATAAAACTGAGAAATTTGAGAATTTTATTTCATAGGCAACCTGCTTTAAGTGATATTAACAAAGGCACGTCCTGCACTATATAGTTGTGTTTGTTATCTACTATTCTAAACAGCACTACTCACAATGTTATGGACCCGAGTAGTTCATTGCTACTGAATGTGTATTCATCTGTTGACGCCATTACAATGTCTTTGCATGTCCTATATAGCAAACCAAAAAACAGTCAGGATAGTGAAGACAGGAAAGGAATGATGCTGTGGTAGGTCCTCTCTAACCTATGCTAGAGACTGGAAGGGAACCTTTAGGAGATCATAACCGATGGTAAACTACTTCATATATGGCATCTGAGAGAATTAAATAGTAGGGAATGTGCTGATGACTTGAATTTCATACTTATTTTGCATTCTGTCTTGCACTAGTCTGAATACTGCCCTATATTAAGAGGACCTTTCACCACCTCAACACATGTGGTAATGAACATAACAATCTGAAGGGGCCGCTGCACAGATTCAGGGGCACTTTGAATTTTCATTCTGACCAGTATCTGACCATTATAACCATCTGTAATGTCAAAAAGGAGGTGCTGGGAGGCAGAATGGGTTACATTTATCCACTCTAAGAAGTAGAAGATTATGATAACACACGTACGCACCTACATGATATTTCAGTAAGCGAGGGGCCTAGAAATATAATTCTAAGTGCTCCTGAGTCTGTGTAGCAGCCCCTACAGCATGGTATGGTCATCTCCACATGTGTGAGGTAGTAAAAGGTTCTCTTTAGCTCCTGGCTGTTTTAATGGAATCGCACCAAGACATTCTATCTCCTGATGACTTTGTTCTTCAGCTTGTTGTGCTGGACAGATGGACAGATTCACATCCTGTCCTGTCCTGGGGTAGATGTTAGAAGAGCCGGCCTAATCAAGCCTGGAACGGGACATCCCATTAGAAGTTACATTTCTCTCATCCTGGTGCTTGCTATAGGTCATTTTCTTAAGAGCTTTTGATTTTTCAGATCTCTACTAATCTCTTTAGGTGTTCTGAGTAGGCCTCTTTGTTTTCACCCATAATCCTTCTGTTTGTTTTCTCCTGTTTTTGTCTGTGTTTCGCTTTGGTTCAAGGCAGGAATATCATCCAGTTGTCACCTACCATCTTGGGTAGGATACAAAAGTAGGTAGGGACAATTGGATAGGTTTAACATGTTTAACATCACCATCTGTGTCTTCCCTTACTTGTTCCCTTGGTTGTACAACCCAAATCAGCATCATTACAGTAAATCTTATGATACTTTGATAACTCTTCTCCAATAGGTGCAAAAAAAATGGGAAAAGAATTTTCCAAACAGCATGTTCTCTATAAGATGATGTCATTCCCAACATTTTTCTTTTTCAGGCTTCTCATTTTGATGGCTCGTCTAATAGAACATTAACTGCAAATTAATGTGATTAGAGGCAATAAAATGCAAGAGGCAAACATTAGACTGGATGCATCTCAATATAATCTCAATTACAATTCAAACCTATCAAAGACTAATGAATTGTGTGCACCTATTACAGCACAATAACAACATTGCTGGAAGCAGATGATAATTAAAGGGCTATCACATACGCGGGGAACATTACCACCAGATTTTTTCAAGTTTCACACGGGACTTATGTCTTTGTACCCAAATTTTTCATCTTATTGTATTATTTTAAGGATAAATTATTTATCCCTGGAGAGAATCCCTTTAAATCTCATTCACATTATTGTGAGCTGTGAGCGATTGTATGGAGTCTAACTCTCTGTCTATGTGACCCCGGCATAAATCGGAATCAGAATGCAATCACAATAGGACAAAGTGTCCACACTGGACAAGCCGCAGGATTTTTTTAAATAGAAATCGACAGAAAAAGTCAGTGAGCGCTGACAATTATTGTAGTGTTTTTCGTGAGTGAAAAGATCTTTACGCACCATTGCTGTACCAACACAGTGGAAAATCATTCTGACAGATGGTTATTTCAGTGTGCAGGATCGTTTTTTTCCACAGTAAGCATCTAAACGCTATCTACTACATCTGTTCTATGTAAACCATCAATCATAAAAAAGCTGTTATTGCGCTTTTACATTTCCAAGAGTGATGTCATATAACATATAGGAGAATTTCTACTCTTACATATCGGTACGAACAGGTACTAGATTTTAATTAAAATGATGGACACAATAGGGGAGATTTAAAAAGTCCTGGCGCAAAGTGGTCACAGTATACAGGCGGTCCCCTACTAAAGAACACCTGACTTACAGATGACCCCTAGTTACAAACGGACCACTGTATATTGGTAATTTACTATACTTTAGCCCCAGGATACAATAAACAGCTATTACAGTTATCACAGGCGTCTACAATGAAGTTTTATTGTTAATCCTGGTTCTTTTGACAACCCAACATTTTTAAAATCCAATTGTCAGCCAAAAAAAATTCTGGCTGGTTTTACAATGATAAAATATACAGTTCTGACTTACACACAAATTCAACTTAAGAACAAACCTACAGACCCTATCTTGTACGTAACCTGGGAACTGCCTGTATAAGAAAGCCCCGACCTCTTGTTAAATCTGGTGTCCAACCATGCTGCCATGCAATTCTAAACTAGGTCCTGCCTATCGTAGGATTGTGCTATAACCTGCACTATAATAATAATAATTCTTTATTTATATAGTGCACACAAATTATGCAGCACTGCACAGAGCTTACCAATCAGTCCCTGTCCCCATGGGGCTCACAATCTAAACAACCTATCAGTATGTTTTGGAGTGTGGGAGGAAACTGGAGGACCCGGAGGAAACCCATGCAAACACCGAGAGAACATACAAACTCTTTGCTGATGTTGACCTGGGTGGGACTTGAACCCAGAACTCCAGCGCTGCAAGGTGGAAGTGCTTCACTATAGCTAGTATACCGCTTCAGGTGTCCCACAGTGCGCCAGTGTAGCAAGGAAAAAAAGTAAAAACTAAAATGCTCATTTCATTCCCTGACTCCCAGGTTTGTGGATGACACTTACGACCCAGCCTGCAGGAAGAAAAATGCTGACCTTTCTGCCTCTTGTCAGGCCACAGACTGGCCCTAGCCATAGGTGTTAACAATGGAGTTGGAAAAAGGCGAGTCATTTTTTATGATGCTGTCAATGAAGAGAAAAGAGTGCAGGCCCTGAGCTTCCCATAAACCACTGTGTGTGACAAATTGCCCCACCCCCTACTCTGAAAAGTACTAAAAACAGATTTAAAAAATTTACTCAAAGAATCAGACAATAGATAAATAGACAGACAGAAGCAAAGTCAGAATAGCTGGGGAAAATCCAAGATGGCGATGAGGTACAGAACCAAGAGGCAAAAGAGTAGTTGAAAAACGTAGCAAGGGTCTGAATGCATAGCAAAATTTCAAAGCAGCAGTAGAACAACGAAAGCCAAGAGATGAGTAGAACCAGCAACTGGGTGGTGGAGGAGCTAGTACAGACGGTCCCAGACTTTAGAGACGACCCTTAGTTACAAACAGACCTCTCTGCCTACTGTGACCTCTAGTGAAGCTCTTTAGATGCTGGTAATTTACTAAATTTAAGCCCCAGGCTGCTATGGACAAAATAAGAGTTATCAAATGTGTCTTTAATAAACGTTATTGTTTATCGTTCTTCTCATGATAGTCCAAAATTTTAATAATCCTATTGTCAAAGGGATGAAAAAAATACTTTGTCTTGAGTTACACTTACAAAATACACTTGGTCTGACTTTGACTACGACTTTGTCATATTCAACTTAAGAACAAACAACAGAACCTATCTTGTATGTAACCCGGGGATGGCTTGTATGTGAGGAGTTCCTGGACACCACCCAGGCAGCTAACTGGCATGACCATCCATTATTTATTTCACACCGGAACAGAAACAGTGATGATAGGAGCAGAATGACACATCCAAGCTTTCCAGAGAATACACACCCAGCTCAGCCAAAGGAACTAACTCTGCAAGGCAGCTGTCAATCACAGTTCCAACAGAGCAGACCTAGGTGTGGTTCATAAGCTCAGAAGCTTGTAACCAGAATCCTTTCATGTGGCACTGACAACAATCCATTATGTATTACCAATAACCTGTTTATATTCTTTTACAGATTCTTACCATTTTAGAGACACCGATAATATGGTTTAATAATATGTTTTTTTAGTGATTGCTCCATCTTCAAGAATATCTACTACCAGGTTCAAAGATTGTAAACCAAGTACACTTACACGATGGTCTGGCAGGATCTACTCTTCTTTTAGCTCCTCATGTCCTTGTTTTTTCAAAAAAGGCTTTTAAAAATGTCGTTATTTCTTAAAAAGAAGGAAATAAGCAGCTAAAAGAAGAGCAGATCCTGCCGGAGGGGGCACACACCACTATGTAATTGTTCTTGCTTTAAAATCCTTCATCCTGGTGGTAGATGTCCTATAATATCAGTTAAAATAAAACTTTTTTATATTTTTGTAAACTAAATTTGTAAACTTTCTATGATGTATTCATGAAAATTGCTCTGATTTTTACATATCCATTAATGGTTATCAGTGATCGCAACACAAAACAAAATAGAACATTTCTTCTCCGTTTTTCTACAGTCCATAACCATGAGTGGATTATGCAAAAAGACAATGGGGCACATGTATCATAGTTTCAGCTGGCCAAATTGTCTAATTTTTGCCGTTTTTGCGCCATTTTTGCAACTTTTAACTCTGTTCTTTTTCAAGTACCCCTTGGTCTGCAACTAGTGCAGTGTGCCTCATGTATCTTAGTTTTCCAGATGTTCTGTGCGGCTTTTTGCAGTTTTTTGCGCCATTTTTGCTCCAATTTTGGCGCAATTCTGCAACTGGTCCAGGGCAGGTGCAAAGAAATTTTTTTTTCATGGACCCGATTTTAACATGTAAATTGGAATTATTTCACATGATTTAACTGTTTAACATTTAGCACAGTAACCTCTTTTGTCAAAATTCTTACATTTTTGCATTTTTTTAAAATTGGTTACTTCTAAGGGTGAGGTCACACGTAGCGGTTTAATTGCGTTTATAATGCATTTTGAAACTAATTACAACAACTGAGGGGAGGTGATTTGCCTTATTTCATTACTGTTAACATTTGCGTTTACAAAACATTGTTAAAATTGCATTTACTATGCTAAAAGTAATGTAATTAGGAAAATCCACTCTCCTCAGGTGTTGTAATACTTCAAGCGGTTTGGGCACTGAAGGCAGCCTAAAAATAATGATGAATTCAAACACATTTGCAGGTAAGAATGATGGAAAATACTTACCGATGACGTAATTTAGGACATTCCATCCACCAAATGCGAACATTCCCTGGTAGAAAGCTTCTCCGATCTGGGACACATTTGGCACTGTACCCTCAAATGCTCCATGAAAATTAGATGTATTACCCATAGCTAGATGGACAATACCACTTATAACAATAGCGGTCAGCGCAGCCATTTTGAGGACCGTAAAAATGTTCTGCACCAAAATAATCCATTTTGCACTTAAGCAATTGATAATCCCTACAGTCAGAATGACAGCGATAGCCGTGGCCTTTTTTATTGCCTCTGGTGAAGGGCATCCTGGGAAAAATGGTTGGATAACATATTCTGCGAACATGAGAGCCTGGACAGTTGTCGCAGCAGGTCTGAGGAACACTATGAAGGTCCATAAGAAAATAAACGCTGGAATAGGGCCCAATCCTTTCTTAATGTAGAAATATTCCCCTCCAGATGATGGAAAAGTAGTTCCTAGTTCTGCATAACAGAGAGCTCCAGCCATTGATATTATACCACACGCTGCCCATATTACAAGTGCCACTCCAACGTTCAGTTGTGAACATAATAGGACAGCTCCAGGAGAGATGAAGATACCGCTGCCCAAGATGACCGTAATAATGAAGCTGACGCCACTGAAATACCCAATGGTCCTTTTCAGAACAACCTTGTCCTCTTCAGAGCCGAGCTGTGTGTCCATTGCTGCTCATAGTACCTGGCTCCGTGGCCCCGGACCTTTATATCATTGTATTCATCTTGTTGATTTTGGCAATGAGCAGAGAGGATGACAGAAAAACTAACATACACTTTGTACTTTGTTCTTCTTAGATAGGTGTGAATTTCATATTACTACAATGTTGTTTCTGGCTTTCAGATCATGTTTGACATTCATTTATATTTTTCATTTACGGAACAGTGTTAAAGCTGGAAATCAGAAAACACAATGGGGGTCATTTACTAAGGGCCCGATTCGCGTTTTCCCGACGTGTTATCCAAATAATTCCGATTTGCGCCGATTTCCCCTGAATTGCCCCGGGAGTTTGGCGCTCGCAATCGGATTGTGGCGCATCGCAACGGAAATCGGGGGGCATAGCCGAACGAAAACCCGACGGATTCGGAAAAACCGCTGCATTTTTTTAAAAAAATGTGTCGCAGAGCTTGCACTTACCTTCACTCAGCCCGGCTCGGTGAACTCCAGCGCGTTCCAATGCTTTTCAGCGCAGCAGCGCCACCTGGTGGACGGCGGAGGAACTACCTTAATAAATCCCGGCCTGACCCAAATCCACCGCAGAGAACGCGCCGCTGGATCGCGAATGGACCGGGTAAGTAAATCTGCCCCTATAGCTATAAAAATAGTTGTTCATAACCATTAAAATAAAACCAAAACTTTCAATACACTTCCAATGTTCAATATGTACCTGAGAAGTAACATGATTTTTGGCCGTTACAGTATATGATGTCTAGACGGCATTTTTAGCATTTTTTATCTCTAATTTTCATTTCTCACTCAGAAATGGTGTGTGGTGACTGGCTGCTCTTCTGTCTCCCAAACACTGCACAAAATCAGAATCTGCTTGTCTACCTCTTTGAGAAGCATCAGGAGGACAGTGTAAGACATAATTGGAAAGTACTGTCATGTGTTTTGAGAATGAAGCAGTCAGGCTATGGGCACACAACCGTTTTGTGACCCCCCCCCCCCCTAGAGATCTATTACACATGGTCACAGTATGGTGAAAATATTGGGGCTCATTTACTAAGAGTCCGAACGCCACACTTTTGTCGGGTTCCCCGAATATTTCCAATGTGCGACAAATTGCCCCGGAATTTTGGTGCACGTGATCGGATTGTGTGGCATTGGCGCCGGCTTTCACACGACAGAAATGGGGGGGCGTGACAGTCAGACAACCCGACAGATTCGGAAAAACCACGGAATTTAAAAAAGAATTTGTGTCGCAAGATCAGCACTTACATGCACCGGGACGAAGAAGGTGAACTCCGGGGGACCTCGGTGCAGCAGCGACACCTGCTGGATATCGGCAGACCCGAATCAGCATCGGACAACACGCCGCGGGACCGGGACAGGACCGGGTATGTAAATGTGCCCCATTGTGTCTCACCGCACCTTAACTGAGCTGGGTGACCAAGATAGGACAGGTCCTATTACTGCTCATATTTGCAGCTGGAGGAAAATGGACCATAAACGAGGCATGGTTTACGACCTATTTTTGGAACACAGTCGTGTGCCTTCTGCCATGAGTAGGGGCGTAAGTACAGCAGTAGCATCCATAGCAGCAGCTATGGGGCCCGTAGTGTCAGGGGGCCCCTGCATTTGACCTGACACACTAAAGAATGGAGTATGTGCACTGTTATATACATATTGGGGCTACTAAGGGTCGCGTCATTCCCATTTTCGTCTGACTTTGCACCGTTTTCGGAGCTAAAACGGCTTGCACAGGTATTTAGAAAAGTGTGTGTGCTGGGATTGTGGTGTCGGACAGTCCGACTAATTTGGACTAAGCCCGAGATTTAACTTTTAAATTGTGTCACAAGTCCAAGCATTTAAATGTACCACTAAAAAGAAGGTGAACTCCGGCGGACCTGAGCGGGGAAGTGAAACATGCAGGATATCTGGTGCACAATCTTAGTGAATCCCCGCACGCAGCATTATAGTCGGACAATGCATTTTCTGTGAACTCTGGTGACCCTGTAAGTAAATGTGCCCCATTACGCTGCACATTATACAGCATAACGGGGCACATTTACATACAAAGTTGTCCGACTATAATGCTGCGTGCAGTGATTCACTAAGATCGTGTGCCCGATATAATGAATGTGTTGCTTCCCCGCTCAGGTCTGCATTCACCATCTGTTAGTGGTGCTTCTAAGAGCTTGGGCTTGCGCTACAATTTAGAAGGTAAATACCACGCTCAATCCGAATCAGTCGGACGGCGCGCCCCCTAATCCGTGTTGCATGGAAGCCAGCACAGCTGCACCACAAAAAGGGTCGCGTGTACCACAATCCCAGCGCACACACTTCTTAAATACCTGTGCAAGACATTTTAACCCCGAAAACGGTGCACAGTCCGAAATAAAGTGTGCTCGCGACCCTCAGTAAATGGGCCCCAATATGTATGTAACACTGCACATGTTCCACAGCACACAACCTGAAACTGTGATAGAACTGTGTAAGGGTATAAATGTATATAGCAATGCATACATGTGTGTGCATGAGTGTATATATGTCTCTATGGGGCAGATTTACTTACCCGGTCCATTCGCGATCCAGCGGCGCGTTCTCTGCGCTGGATTCGGGTTCGGCCGGGATTTATTAAGGCAGTTCCTCCGACGTCCACCAGGTGGCACTGCTGTGCTGAAGTTCCCTGGAACGTACTGAAATACACCAAGCCGGGCTGAGTGAAGGTAAGTGCAAGCTCTGCGACACATTTTTTGTTTTAAATGCGGCGTTTTTTCCGAATCTGTCGGGTTTTCGTTCGGCCACGCCCCCCGATTTCCATTGCGTGCATGCCAGCGCAGGTGCGTCACAATCCGATCGCGTGCGCCAAAATCCCGGGGCAATTCAGGGGAAATCGGCACAAATCAGAAATATTCGGGTAACACGTCGGGAAAACACAAATCGGGCCCTTAGTAAATGACCCCCTATGTGTGTAAAAGTGTATGAGTGTACAAATATGCATATTTTTTGAGGGGGTAGGTGGGCCCCATTCAGAAGACTGTTAGGGGCCCCTGCCTCTCCTAGTTATGCCCCTGCATTAGGCGAGATTCTCATTATATAGGCTCTAATAGCCTCTTTTTTTATCACTCCCCTCTCATCTAGTACCTGCCTAGTCCACTTCATTCCATAGGTGTCTATGTAATCCAGAACCTCTGAGGACCCATTTATTTAGCAAAACAGAGTGAATATCAGTTAAGGAGGGAAGATGAGGATAAGGACTAGAAGTTGAGAAACAGTAATTTTAGAGGTCTTAGACTCTATCACACCCACACCATAGAACCATGCCTCTGGTATCATTCTAAAGATGAGAATTTCAGGTTTCCAAACATATCATATTGTGATTCTGCTGAAAGTTATAGACTTAATTGAAAATACAAGCCAGAGACAAAGATCCAAATCCAACTTTGTCATTATTTCAATGAGTGTTATCTCATTTTTAAAATGTCACCAACAGCATGTTTCTAAGTGCTATAGAGCCCAAAATGGGGGCTTCTTTAGCTTCTAAGCGTGATTAATCTCAAATAAACAGTGACTCTCCTCTGTGTTTAACTTTTCAGGTGATTTTGTGTAGGTACAGTTATGTTATGACATAAAATAGGGAATGCTAGAAAATGTATTTCATACCCTACCTGAGGTGGTTGTTAGTGGTATAAAGGCTGGTGACAGGTTTCCTTTAAAACCCTAAAAAAATAAATGGAATAATCTTATAAAACAAAAAAGCAGAGGGGGAACAAGTACAAACTGCAATTTCTACCATCACAGGAATTCTATAACATGAGCAGAGAGGTCCAACTGTGCCAGGTGTCTAAACTAAGTGAAATGACAAAAAAAAAAATAACGATTTTGACCTAACACGATATTTACCTCATACAGAGGGTTTTTTTCTCGTTTTTTCCAGCAGTAGTGATTTTTCATTAAGTCTCATATTGTTTTTCTCACCTCAAAGTATACGGATCAATGTGAGCCCAAAACATCCATCATCAATCAATCTAAACAGCAGACCAAGGAACTCAATTCCCCGTAATAATATACAAGTCATTCTGTGACATAAATGATTTTAGCCTGGAGTTTTGTATATAGATGAAGCAATTTTGTGGATCAAAGGCAGCAGAGCTTCTTATGTTGGAGGTAAATGCTGAGCACACCGCTGGGTTTCACTCTTAGATAAACACTCACATCGCTGACATAAGTGCAGTGAATTGTGCGAGCGGCTCCATACATTTATTTCACATAAATCAGCCGCCACTCAATCCCGCTATTCTAAATGCATATATGGTACGCGAATCACTGATGGAAACCTGTATTTACAACACAATATTTTCTAAAAAGAACTTAGGTTCTGCACTGCCTGAATTACAGATATTGTTACTTTACATAGAACCTGTCAGAGATTGTGAACCCCCCACCGGTTCTGATGGACCAGTGACATAAGCCACCTGGTGCCAGGTATGTTGTTAGTACCTACTTTCGATAAGGTGCCAAATTAGCCACAATACTATAGTGTCACATGTTAAAACAACATTCAGCTCTGATTGGTCAAAACAGGTACGGTACTTTTATCAGTTCAGAACAATCTAGGGCTATTTAGAACACTTAGCCACTGGTTCCGAAGTAACTATAGTTATCATAGTAGATAAGATCGAAAAAAAGACTATGAGACCTTTCAAGCAAAAGGCACCTGTCCCTAAGAGCCAAAACGTTGCTGGACACATGGTCAATAAAGAACCCTAACCCTTGGAGTGCTGCCATTTTCCTTAATTTGTATGTGGATAAACTTTTAGTTTCAGTTCTGGGTCTGCACCTAGTCTAAGAATCAATCAGTGCTGCATCCTTTTTTCATTATGTATCTACTCTGGTATAAGATGAGTTTTTCAGGCAATTTTTTTGCC
>WNYA01002522.1:10775-39248 GCA_019512145.1 Engystomops pustulosus | reverse complement strand
CTGTATGTAGATCCACATTGTGTGCGGCTTCTCTTACCCGTCCGGTTGGCGGCTGCTCTGTATATGAGGAGAAGCTGAGAAGAGATGGACAGAAGGGCTTCAGTCTTCATCTATTCAGCATCTTCTGAGGCGCAGGTAAGTAGTGTTACTTATCTACTACAATATGTGATGTTTTATATTATTAATATTGTAAATATCTTTATCACTTTTATAAGCCTTAAAGGGATCATACATTCATCCCTTATCATGTGAGTAGGAGATAAATGTTAATCTTGACTCAAACCCTTTAAATCCTATACAAGATCCTGCCAGTGCGGGTGCACACCAGTATGTCGGTGTGCTTGGTTTAAAATCCTTCATCCTGGTGGTAGATGTCCTTTTATTAATCAATAAAATATATATATTTATGATTTTTTTTTACAGAGCAGCCATGGCTTTCCTGAAGAAAACTCTTTTCCTTGTCCTTTTCCTGGGATTGGTTTCCCTTTCCATCTGTGAACATGAGAGCGAGTAAGTCCTGCTGTTATATAGTGATAAGAGAAATTACAGGGTTATTCCTATTGCCTGGATATAACTATATATCACATTGTTTGGGTTTTTTTTTTTACAAATAGCAGAAGCATCAAATAATTTAGTATTTTTTACTTTTCTTTTTAAACTTTTTATTATCGGCTCACACCTGCCCTAGAGAGCTTAAATTCGTTCTCATGAGATTGCTTTTGTTATAGACTTGCATTGCTACTATATGGCTTCTATGTAGCACCAGATTAAGGTTGGTGGAAGCCTGTGATCGAAAAATCTGGTGGAGGTCACCACCCACCACCAAACATGACACCGAATTCTTAGGTTTCTCACTTCATCTCTTCCACCTTCAGAGACTTTATATGGTTATCTTGCTCCACCAGATATCACTCTTATGACTCCACAGTAGCCAATATAGTTACAGTGCCCCCACAGTAGCCCATGTAATAAACAATGACACCACATTAGCCAACATGATAACAATGCCAAAACCAATATAGTCATAACCCCCCACCACCACCATAGTAGCCAATATAATAACAATGGTTCTACCATAGCCAATATAGTAATGGGTCCTCCCTTAGTGCCCAAGTCACAGTGCCTAACCTGCAGTAGCAAATAGCCACAGGGCCCCTATTAGCACATGATTTTAGTGGTGGGAAGGGTCAAATAAAATGGCCAGGCTCTTTTGGCGGCATAGGAATAGGGGAATGGCATGAGAAAAGGGGCAGAGGGGTATTGCAGTAAGTTACTGAATTGGGCAGTCGGAGAGGAAGGTATCATGTGATGCGGAGGTGACTGGGGGCTAGGTGGTAGATACTAGGTGCAAGGGCTTAGTGGGTGAATGGGATAATACAGCTGCCTATATGGTGTAGTTTGTGTGCATTAGGGACAGTTTCAGCCACCGACAGCTGAAGATCTGGCAGGATCATAAGTCGAAAATTGTAGCTCTGATGGATCCAGCCCTGCCCCTATAAAAAAAAAAACATAGCGCCCAACTTGATTTTTAACCCCTTACTTTTAATTTTACTCAGTTTTATTGCTGTTTTAGCTCCTATATCTCAGTGATGGTCAGTGTAAGAGTGTGGGCGGGGACTCTAAGCAGACACTTTATGATCCCTCTAGTGCTGTGAGATGCCATGTGCTGACAATGTGCTTAGATTATCAGGATACAGGGTTTATCTACACGTTCATTTAGCTACTGAACATTGTACTGGTATCTGAGAATATATCAGGTGATGACATCCATGGGATGCAGTTATTCCGATGCTTTCAATTCAATTACCTGTTCAAATTTATGTCTAACTTTAAATGGCCGCGTGGCCAGGGATCGTTGGGGGTGCTTGTGGCTCTGCTAGTTAGAGCTTGTGGCCATTAAATTTCTCTGGTCTTTTTCCCCACTGTGCTATTGCTAACCCGGGGTATCTTATCCCTGGCTGTTATGCGTATTCACACCTTGTCTTGATTTATTGGTTTTTCCCATATTCTTTCCCTTTCACATCTTCTCCTTTCGTATCTTGCCCGCCCCCTCCTAATCCTCCTTTGTATATCCTCCAGATATTGCATGCATAAATTAAAAGCCAACGTTCTCTACCTACAGGAGATCCGCTTCTGCACGGGAATCGGGGGCATCTGCACCATTGTCCGAAGAATCCAGGCTCAAAAGGTACTGGAGACTAAGACTGACCCAGAGGGACAATATGTCTTTCCTAAAGTGAATCTTTGGGGGCACCTGGCAAACTGGTCGTCCTGTCCTTGCTAGCTCATGTGACTTTGCGGAGGGCAACTTTAATTTCCCCATGGACCTGACCGTAGACTGCTCATCGCTGTGCTATTGCCTAGTGTAGGATAGGAGTAGTAGTGCTGTGCTATACCCAAAGCAGGAAAATAGTTACACCAAAGACAAATGAAACAGACAGAAAAGACACAGACAGGCAGACTCAGAGCCACACATAGGACACATACTACTTACCTCACACATGAGCGGCTCTGTCTTTCCTCTGACTTTTGGAGGACTCACAGGTCCTAAAAGGTAAATAGTGATACATGGGTATGAGGAGCCGGCTCACATGTGTAACCATAGAGACTGAGCGACTTTCTGTATAACACTTTATCTGTGCCACAGAGTTGAAGGCTGAGGACTGGGCCCAAAGTTCTGGGTCCCAGAGCCGGTTCCCCCTTTGCCCTCCGGGCCACTACGTCTCTCCTCCTGTGTGTTAGTAAACACAACAATAGTGACTGCCCAAATAAAGTTAAGCCTAAACCACCGGGAGCACAGGCCCCTTTAACCCTGAACCAATATTCGCCGCTAAAAAACTTGCAAGCCCGGAGGCGTATAGCCGTTGGGCTAATGACTGCACAAAGGGGTCTTAGTTAGCGGGGTTATAAGTACAGGAATAGGCCCTCTTTAACTGAGGTGGTTTTTCCCTTTCCTTTCTGTCTCCCTGCGCATCCCAGGGAGGTGGGGGCTACGTGACTAGGGGCGGGCTTGTGTCGTGGGTGGTACAGGAAGTGGGCATAGCATAAATAGGGGCTGCAGACGTCACTCACCCTCTTTCCGTATTGCGTTTCCCACCCGCCCTCCCTTTGTTTCAGGTTCTTTCGGCGTTGCTTTTGTCACAGCTGGCGGTTAGTTTGGTTATTTGGCCTACATGCCCATTGGCTGGCAGGCATACAGGTGGGAGGGGTTTTTGTTGCTCTTTGTTTATTATTTATATTTGTTACCTGTTAAGATTATGTTTTAAATAATACAAAAAATAATATAAAAAAATTTAAGAAATGTTTATTACATTAATATATAAAGCTGTGGCCGACCCTCATGTCAACCCACATATGTTCAACTTTAATACAAGTCTCTGTGTGTTTATTTTTATCGGCGAATATTAGTTACGGTTAAAGGGGCCTGAGCTCCCGGTGGGTATGGTTTTAATTTTATTTGGGCAGTCACACGGAGACTTGTATTCAAGTTGAACATGTGGGTTGACGTGAGGGTCGGCCACAGCTTTATATAGGTTAAACCATTGTATAAACAATTCTTATTTTTTTATAATATTTTTTTGTATTATTTTAAAACATAGATTGAACAGATAAACAAATTTAAATAACAACAAACATAAAGTGCAACAAACCCCTCCCACCTGTATGCGGGCCAGCCAATGGGCATGTAGGCCAAATAACCCAACTAACCGCCAGCTGTGACAATTGTAACGCCAAAAAATACCTTAAACAAAGGGAGGGCGGGTGGGAAACGCGATCCAGAAAGAGGGTGAGTGACGTCTGCAGCTCCTATTTAAGCTATGCTCACTTCCTGTACCACCCACGACACAAGCCCGCCCCTAGTCACGTAGCCCCCACCACCCTGGGATACGCAGGATATCAGAAAGGAAAAGAAAAGAGGGCCTATTCCTGTACTTAGAACCCCGCTAACTAAGACACCCTTTGTGCAGTCATTAGCCCAACGACCATACGCCTCCGGGCCTGCAAGACTGAGGAGTGTGAGGAGATCAGTAAGGATGTGATGTACATATAAAACCTGCCATGTGATGGACTCTCTGCACTGATTATGGTCGGGCCTGAAATGTCGGTTTCTTCCATATGTTTCACCTGGGATTTCTCTGCGGCCGAGGAAAGTTCAGAATTCCCCATTAACACCTGAGACAGACAGCAAAATATCTTTGGCAGGAGGAGGAGGTCGCCCATTACATGTGTATCAGTCCCAATCATTACTGATAATGTACATCACTACAGGTTCTCTACTCTGCTGCTATGAGACTACAGCCAGAGAAACCAAGAATATCTGACTGTTCTGCCTCATTATGTCTTACAGAGCAGCCATGGCTTTCCTGAGGAAATCTCTTCTCCTTGTCCTTTTCCTTGGATTGGTTTCCCTTTCCATCTGTGAAGATGAGAGAGAGTAAGTCCTGCAGTTATATAGTGATAACTATAAATCTTCACATGGTATTTATTTGAAAGTATTATATCCTCTAAGTTTTCATTTAAGTTTAAAGGTTTAACAATTAAAAACTAAATAGATAACACAGACCCATCATTACATCACTACTGACAATAGATGATGACACAGCTTATCTCCTCCCCTCCCTGTACAATGACCTCTGTATAGATAACACTGACCCATCATTACATCACTGCTGACAATAGATGATGTTGGGGGGAGTGTACTACAGTGATTGCTGGGGGGAGTGTAATACAGTGATTGACTGGGGGAGCTGTTAGGGAGAGTAAGTGATTGCTGGGGGAGACGTTGTATCTAGTGATTGCTGGGGGGAGCTGTACTATAGTGATTGCTGGGAGCGACTAGGATGGGGGTCTGTATATGATGCTATATACATGATTGCTGGGGGAGCGTGTATACAGTGATTGTGGTGGAGCTGTAGTATACAGTTGAATGATCGGGGGAGCTAAAGTATACTGATTGATGCTGGGGGAGCTGTGTACTATGTGCCGGGGAGCTGTATATAAGTGATTGCTGGGGGGGAGCTGTTATATAGTGATTGCTGGAGGATCGAGGACTGATGGGACGTGATATATGTTGGGACTGATGGGTTTGATGCGGCTGTATACTAGTATTGCTGGGGGAGCTGTATTAGTGATTGATGGGGCTGAGCTACGTCTTCAGTGATATATGCTGGTGGAGACGTAAGATGCGGTGTATATATGTGGGTGGTTAAGATTGCTGTGGGAGCTGTATATAGTGATTGTGGGGGAGCTGTGATATAGTGAGTGCTGTGGGAGTTTATATAGTGATTGCTTGGTGGGAGTCTGTATATAGTGATTGCTGAGGAGCTGTATACAGTGATTGCGGGGGAGCTGTATACAGGGATTGCTGGGGGAGAGCTGTATACCATGATTGCTGTGGGAAGCTTGTCATATAGTGATTGCTGTGGGAGCGTGAAAGTGTGAGTGCTGGGGAGATGAGATGGAAGGGGGGGGTATAGTGACCAGAGGAGGCTGGGGGAGCTGTATAAGGTGATTGCGTGTGGAGAACTGTAGATAGAGATGCGTGGGGGGCTGTAGATGTGTTGACTGGGGGAGGTGTGATATGTGATTGCTGGCGGGAGTTCTGTATAGTATGATAGATGTGAGCGGGGTGGGGGGAGCTGTATTAGTATCTGGGATTATATAGTGTTGTGGAGCTTATTATAGTTATTGGAGCAGTGGGACGTCTATAGTGATTGCTGGGGGATCTGTATATAGTATGTGGCTGGGGGATGCTAGTATATAGTGATTGCTGGAGAGGATATAGGATGCATGGGGAGTGTATGCTGAGGGATGTATGCTGGGGGAGCTGTATATAGGGGATGCGTAGCTGTTGAGGGAGCTGGACGTATATAGTATGCTGTGGGAGCTTATTACTTGGTTGCAGGGGAGCTGTATTATAGTGACTTGCTGGGGAGGTGATTGTATATAAGTGATGCATGTGGGAGCTGTATATAGTGATTGCTGGGGGAGCTGTATACAGTGATTCCTGGGGGGCTAGTTAGTGATTGACTGGGGAGATGTATACAGTGATTGCTGGGGGAGCTGTTATAGTGATGCTGTGGAAAGCTGTAGTATAGTGATTGCTGGGGAGTGATATATAGTGGAATTGCATGGAGGAAGCTTTGTATATTAGTGATTGCTGGGGGAGCTGTATATAGGGAGGCTGGGGGAGCTGTAATGGGATTGCTTGGGGAGCGTATATAGGATTTTTGCTTGGGGAGCTGTATATAGTGAGTGCTGGGGCGAGCTGCTATATGAGGGATTGCGGGTGGAGCTTATATTACGTGATTCTTGGGGTAGCTGTATATAGTGATTGCTGGGGGTAGCTGTATTAGGGATTGCTGGGGGAATGTTGAATAGTCGACTTGGTGGATTATTGATTGCTGGTGTGGAGTCTTGTAATTTGTGATTTGGGGGAGCTTGAATAGTGATTGCCCTGTGGAGCTGTATGTAGTGATTGCTGTGGGAGGTATATAGTGATTGCTGTGGGAGCTGATTATACAGTGTGATTGCTGGAGGAGCAGTATATGATGATTGCTGGGGGAGCTGTATATAGTGGAGCTGGGGGAGCTGTATTTATAGTGATTGCTGGGGGGAGCGTGTATATTAGTGAATTTGCCTGTGGGATCGCTGTAGTGATTGCGTGGCTGTATCTTTGCTGGGGGAGCTGTATAAAGTGATGGCTCGGGGGAGCTGTATTATAAGTGATCTGGGGGAGCTGTATATGTGTTGCTGGCGAAGCTGTATAATATGATTGCGGGGAGCTAGCTGTTACAGTGATTCGCTGGGGAGCTATGATATGAGCTGGAAGTGATAGTGATTGCTGTGGGAGCTGAGTACCAGTGATTGGCTGGAGGAGCAGTATCTAGTGATTGCTGGGGGAGCGTGATATAGTGATTTTGGGACTTCATTGTGGGGAGGAGCTGTATCATAGTGATTGCTGGGGAGCGTTAGTATTGTGAAGCTATAGTGATTGATGTGGGAGCTTATGAGTGATTGCTGGCGGAAAACAGCGGATTGTGATTGCTGGGGGGAGCTAGACAAGAGTCCTGGGGGATTCATTGTGTCTTTAGTATATAGTGATTGACTGGGGGAGCTGTAGATAGTGATTGCAGGAGGAAGCTTGTATATAGTGATTGTGGGGGAGCTGTTATAGGGATTGCTGGGGGAGCTGTGTATATAGGGATGGCGGGGGAGCTGTATATAGTGATTGCTGGGGGAGCTGTAATATAGTGATTGCGGGGGAGCTGTATATAGGATTCTGGGGAGCTGTCTTGTATATATAGTGATGCTGGGGGAGCTGTATATAGTGATTCTTGGGGAGCTGTATATAGGCTTGCTGGGGGAGCTGTATATAGTGATTTGCTGGGAGGAAGACTGTATTTAGTGATTGCTGGGGAGCGTACTGATATAGGGGATTGCTGGGGAGATAGTGATTAGGGAGTGCTGGGGGAGCTGTATATAGTGATTGCTGGGGGAGCGATTGTTTGCGTTTTAGTGAGTTGCTGGGGAGCTGTATATAGTGATTGGGAGGGAGCTGTTATATAGTGATTGCTGTGGGAGCTGTATTAGTAATTGCTTGGGAGCTGTATAAGTGATTGCTGTGGGAGCTGTATGTAGTGATTGCTGGGGGAGCTGTAATAGTGATTGCTGTTGGAGCTGTATCAGTGGATTAATGGCGGGAGCGTATATAGTGATTGCTGGGGGAGCTATTTATAGTGATTGCTGGGGAGCTGTATTCGTGTGCTGGGAGCTAAATATAGCGATGTGCGTGGGAGCTGTATATAGTGATTGCTGCGGAGTGTATATAGGATTGCGGGGGACTGTATATATGATTGCTGGGGGAGCTGTACATAGTGATTGCTGGGGGAGCTTGTTATATAGTGATTACTGGGGAGCTGTATTAGTGATGCTGTGGGAGCTGTTACACTGATTTGGGGAGGCTGTATATAGTGATTGCTGGGAGCGTATACAGTGGTTGCTGGGGAGCTGTATATAGTGATGCGGGGGAGCTGTTATAGTGATTGCTGGGGGAGCTGTATATCAGTGCATGCGGGGGAGCTGTATACAGTGATTGCTGGGGGAGTGTATCAGTGATTGCTGGGGATGCTGTATACAGTGATTGCTGTGGAGCTGTTATAGTGATTGCTGGGGGAGCTGATATATAGTGATTGCTGGGGGAGACTGTATATAGTGATTGCTGGTAGAGCTGTATACACTGATTGCTGGGGGAGCAAGTATGTAGTGATTGCTGTGGGAGCTGTATACAGTGGTTGCAGTGGGAGCTGTTACAGTGGTTGCTGGGGGGCTGTTTATATTAGTGATTGCGGGGGAGCTGTATATAGTGATTTTTTGGGAGCTGGTATAGGATTGCTGGGGGAGCTGTATATTGTGATTACGGGGGAGCTGTAATGAGTGATTGCTGTGGAGCTGTATATGGAGATTGCTGGGAGCTGTATATAGTGATGATACCTCCCAACATCGTGAAAGGGAAAGAGGGCGATCCCCCTAAGCCACACCCCAACTCACCCTGGCCACGCCCCAAATTTTAGCCATATATAATAATAAAATCATCTCAATTAAAAAAAAAAAAATTTTCCTCAGTGGGAATTGAACCTGATCCTGCAGTGACCATGACAATAATAACACAGCACCCCAACCCACTGAGATTACTCCTGTGATTATCAAGGATTAGAATTTGGTAACTAACTCAGGGCTGAGTCCTCTCATACAAGGGTGGGGGTAGTTGCTATTGCAGCAAACCCCCACCGCTAATAACCGCGGTCGTTGCTTGCACCGATCGCGGCTATTACCCGTCCGTTGCCGCCGGCAAAGTACCGGCGGCATTAAAAGACGGCGCCGCCCGCCATCTTATTCTGATCGCCGCGCCCCAAACTTCGTCGGGGGGGGGCGGCGATCGGTTGCCATGGTAACTCATTGTATGAATGAGCTGCCAAAATCCATATATGCTATACAGAAGTATTGAAGATATAATGGAACGATCTGACCATTAGGGTTAATTGTACCTGCTGGTCAAAAATAGTGAAAAAAAAAAAGTTTAAAAAATAAAATAATTAATTAAAATTAAAAATTCAAATCACCCCCCTTCGCTAGAACTCATATAAAACATAATAAACAGTAAAAATCACAGAACAATGAGTTCGCCGCGTCCCAAAATGCCCCGATATCAAAATTAAAACGGTTACGGCCGGCGGTGACTCCGAGACGGGAAATGGCGCCCAAATGTCCGAAATGCGACTTTACACCTTTTACTCACATAAAAAATGGAATAAAAAATTATCAATATGTCGCACAGACCTCAGAATGGTAGCAATGAAAATGTCGGCTCATTTTGACAAAAAATGACACTGCACACAGCTCCGTGCGCTAAGTATGAAAAGTTATTAGCTTCAGAAAATGCAATTTTTTTTCTTTTTGCACACATTTGTTTAATTTTTAAAATGTATTAAAACCAATAAACCTATATAAATTTGGTATCACCGCGATCGCACCAAACCAAAAGATAAAGCTGAGGTGTATTGAGTGCACAGTCAAGTAGTAAAAAACTGACGAGCCCACAAGAACGTGCGGTGTTTTTTTTCAATTTTTCTACATTTGGAATTTTTTTCAGCTTCGCAGTACATGGCATGTTAAAATAAATAACATTACGGGAAAGTAACATTTTTAACGCACAAATAAGCCTCACACAGCTCTGTAAACGTAAAAATGAAAAAGTTATGGAGTTTTTGAAGGTGGAGAGCGAGAAATGAGCGAAAAAAAACCTGCGTCCTAAGGGGTTAAGCCTTGGTATAAAGGGGAGGGATCTTCCAGAGATTATTTTAAATATGCAACATATTTTTATTATTATTATTATGTGAGATGATTATTATTTTTACTATTATTATAATCGTCTCCAATAATAAAAAATAAAAATTTATAAAAATATAATAATAGTCTCATAAATTACAATAATAATCTCTGAGAAGATCCCTCTTATATATCAGTGCAGTAAGTCTGTGTCACAGTGTAACAGTGGCAAGATAACACTTCTTAGTACCAGAAATCCTTAGCTCTGTATTAATGGGCTTATAGCTCAGTTAGGTAAGGTTCCTGTTTGCAGTGCAAGAGGGTCCCAGTTTGAATCTCAGCCTGGCCAAAACTTATTTAATTAAATATAGAGTTGTATCTGTGGGAAGCCCTAGGAGACCATATATGGACAGATGGTGATCTGAGCCTGATGACGTGTCCCTGCTCTCCGCTAAGCCGACACTTCTCTGAAAAGGATTCCCTGCCCGATGTCTGCTCTGGGGAACCCTAGGAGATGCAGTGACCATATATGGATAGAGATCTGAAGCTGAGACGTGGTCCCTGATCTCCGCTAAGCCGACACCTTCTCTGAAAAGGATTCCCTGCCCGGTGTCTGTAGAAGCCATTCTGTACTATCAGTTCTGGTTTCAAAGTATTTACTATGGGGACACAGCGCGGGACCTGGGGGGAAATACGTGACAATCTGACAGCTGCCGTGACGCGGGGCAGAGGTAAGAAAAACAGGAAAGTCCGTCAAAATCGGGACGGTTGGGAGCTATGCTGACGCCCCCTGCAGCCTGTGTGTGTGTGTGTATAGGAGAGATACAGCAGCTCACGGCAGCCATGTTATAGCAGAACATGTCAGATTCATGTGTAGCTGATGTCTGTGTCTCTCACCTGTATATTAGGAGGATGCAGCATGTCAGCAGATGCAGCCACCACATAGCCATGCTTTACCATACATTACACACAGACATGAGCAGGGGGAGGAGAGGGGAGGGGGAACAACTGTGACATCACTGCCTCTGACCTGTGACCAGCCTGAGTCACATGATAAGAATAGATGATTTTATAATGATTATGTATGAATAACTAGATAAAGGCTGGGATGGGATCCTTGTGAGGTAGAGGTGACAGGACTGTGGCAGAGACCTGATGACAGGTGTCCTTTAAACCTCATGAACCATTTCTCCACCGAATTCACCAGCTTCCACAAATCCCTCTGTAATGTTATACTATCCTCTAATAACTGATTACTTTATAGAGCATAGTATCATCTTCAATTATTGAACCTCTACTGTGTAAACCCTCTAATAGGTCGTTATTAAAAATATTAAAAAGAAGTGGCCCCAATACTGACCCCTGTGGTCCCAACTGGTAACTAGAGATGAGCGAGTATACTCGTCCGAGCTGATGCTCGTTCGAGTATTAAGGTACTCGAAACGGCTCGTTGCTCGGACGAGTATTTCCCCTGCTCGAGATCGAGCATTAATTAAAAAAACACAGTGAGAACAATGAAGAATAGAATAAAAACAGTGAACACAGTGAACACAGGATCATTTAGTGAAAAACACAGTGAAAAACGCAGTGAAGAATAGATTACAGTGTTCGGCACATCTGCATATTCGGAAGATACTCGCGCGGAACGGTGCGAACAAAATAGTATGTGAAGAACAATATATATGTGTGAAGAACACATTGAAGAACACAGGGAGCAGCACAGAGACACCGGGGAGGGAGCAGCACAGAGACACCGGGGAGCAACGGGACAAGGGGCAGCGGCAGCACGGAGACATGGGGCAGGCGCCACGGAGACTATGGGCAGCGGCGCCACGGAGACATTGGGCAGCGGCGCCACGGAGACATGGGGCAGCAAAGGCACGGAGACATGGGGTAGCAGCGGCACGGAGACATGGGCTAGCAGCGGCACGGAGACATGGGGCAGCAAAGGCACGAGACATGGGGTAGCGGCGGCACGGAGAACTGTGGCAGCGGCGGCACGGGACATGGGGCAGCAAAGGCACGGAGACAATGGGGTAGCAGCGGACGGAGACATGGGCAGCGGACGGCATGGAGGCACGGGCAGCAAAGGCACGGAGACATTTGGCAGCGGAGTCACGGTGGACATGGGGCAGCGGTGGCACGGGGACATGTGGCAGGCGGCATGGAGACATATGGCGCAGCGGCGGCACGGGACAGGGACATGTGGCAGCGGAGTCACGGTGACATGGGGCAGCAAAGGCACGGAGACATGGGTTAGCGGCGGCACGGAGACATGTGGTAGCGGCGGCACGGGGGGAAGGGGCAGCGGAGGCACGGCGGAGACATGGGGCAGCAGAGTCACGGTGACATGGGGCAGCAAAGGCAGGAGACATGGGGTAGCAGCGGCACGGAGACATGTGGCAGCAAAGGCACGGAGACATTTGGCAGCAGAGTCACCGGTGACATGGGGAAGGTGTGGCACGGGACATGTGGCAGCGGCGGCATGGAGACATGTGGCAGCGGCGGCACGGGACATGGGCAGCGGAGTCACGGAGACATGGGGCAGTGGCAGCACGGAGAGATCGGGGAGACTTCAGTGGAAGAAGAGCAGCGGATCCCGGGACAGCGTATCTCCCGACAAGAAGCAGATGTGCCAAACATCTGTAATCTATTCTTCACTGTGCTTTTCACTTAAATGATCCTGTGGTCACTGTTTTTATTCTTTATTCTTCATGTTCTACATCTGCTAACTTGTCGGGAGATAATATACACGCGGAACAGTGAAGATAGATTGCAGATGTTTGCATACATCTGATAACTTATCAGAAGACATTCTTTTTCAGTAATTAACACATTTATTCCCGAACCATGGTCCCCTTGAAAAATGCTCGAGTCTCCCATTGACTTCAATGGGGCTCGTTATTCGAGACGAGCACTCGAGCATCTGGAAAAGTTTGTCTCGAGTAACGAGCACCGAGCATTTTAGTGCTCGCTCATCTCTACTGGGCTTCAACCAAATCTGAGGTGTATCATTAATATCTGACCTCTGTTTTCTATCACTAAGCAATTTGCTTAGTAATTTATCTTACCCTTCCATTTACCCCATGCCCACACCCATTCCCTCCCCTTATAAGAGCACCTGATTGTCTCACTTCTGACCCACTAATTGAACTCCCTTTGCCTCCCGTTAGAATCCACCCCCAAACTCATCCTCTGCCTGCGATCTCTTCCTACAGAACCACTAGCACTAATTGGGAGGTGGCTCCTCCATGTCAAGTAGTTAAAGGGGTTGTCCAGGCTTAATTCTTTTTCTAAAAAAAAGTTATACTTCCCTCACTCCAGTCACCACAGGTTTCTGTATGTATAGAGAGGGGCACGGTGACGCCATGACCCCTGTGCTGTAGTGTCGTAGGCCTGGAGTGGGTGCGTTCACTGGTCATGAGGTCACTTCTGTGCTTCTGTATACAGGACAGGAGGGAAACGGGAAGGCTGGAGGGAAAGTGCTGGATGGAGGTAAGTACAGCCTCCTTTTTGTTTTTTTACTATAATTGGGTATGTGCACCCAGAGCAGTTAGATGCAGTTGAACTACATGATAATAAAGGCATTAATGATCATTTTTATTCTATAATTGTGTTTTTTTTGGGTAAAACCCGATGTTTCACCTGTAAAAACAGCAATCACCTCAAACCTGCAAACATTCCCTTCATATACAGGTGATATAGCTTTATCTGCAATATTCCTGTAACAACAATTACAGCGGCATCACTTTAGGCCGCTACACATTGATAACACTAGACTGTAATCAATAGACAAGGGGTGCACGACCTGTGTCCGCATGTGCCCCCTAGAGCCGTGGCCCGGCCAGACCGGTGGGAACCAGTGAGAAGGCCTGAGATGTACACACCACTCCTCCTGGTGCCGGTGCTGGTGGTATATGCCAGCCCACTGTATAACTTGCTCCTACCGGACCCCACAACCCACCCTAAGACCACCCAGGACAGACCCCAGTGCGGGAGAGAATCTTACACCTGCTTTATGTGGGTTCTTCCTGAGCTGATGGACTTTGTTCTGCTAATGGTGGCATAGCCTGACCAGATGTGCTCGTCTCACAGCATATACTATATCCAGTCACCCTGTGTGTAATATGTCATCATAGAGCTGAGCGTCCAGATAAAGACGTAGGGGGAGGTTTATCAAGCTGTCTAAGCATGTGCTTAGTTGCCCATGACAACCAATTACAGCTCCCCTTTAAAATATTCATGAGCACTGGTAAGCTGAGCTGTAATAGGTTTGCCATGGGTAACAAAGCACATTCTACTCTTAGACAGCTTCATAAATCTCCCCAATGTTCTCCTAAATAACTTCACATACAAATGAATGATAAATGATACTGTTCCTACAGGACTGAACAAAAAAGACAAACCCTCATATCAGTGACATCTATTTTATTATATTTAGGGCAGAACTAAAAATAATTCTGCTTTCTGGAGTCAGGAAACATTGGATGTTCTCACCAGATGTCATTTTTAAGACTCCTATTTACATGATGGGGGCATCATGAAAACATTTACACATTTCTTTTTAGCAACTCTCTCCTGAGTCTCCGCAGCTTCCAGGTCACGTTCCTCTTCTTGTTCCTCTTCTTGTTCCTCTTCTTCTCCTCTTTTCCTGTCACAGGAGACAATGGAGATTTCATGAAACATTTTCCTATGAATAATATATTGTCATTTCTCTTCTTCCTATTCTTCCTATACAGAGATCTCTGAGGTCCTGATCTGCTGCGGTATAGATCAGTCACTGGGGGAGACGTCACCAAACACTGCAAAGAGAACTTCATGGAGGAGTCCAGGAGGAGATGGGAAGGAGCAAATAAGGCCAAAGTGATGTAATGATGGGTCAGTGTTATCTATATAGAGGTCATTGTACAGGGAGGTGGGAGGAGATAAGCTGTGACATCATCTATTGTCAGTAGTGATGTAATGATGGGTCAGTGTTATCTATATAGAGGTCATTGTACAGGGAGGGGGGAGGAGATAAGCTGTGACAATCATCTATTGTCAGTAGTGATGTATGATGGGTCAGTGTTATCTATTAGAGGTCATTGTACAGGGAGGGGGAGGAGATAAGCTGTGACATCATCTATTGTCAGTAGTGATGTAATGAAGGGTCAATGTTATCTATATAGAGGTCATTGTACAGGGGGGGGAGGAGATAAGCGTGACATCATCTATTGTCAGTAGTGATGTAATGATGGGTCAGTGTATCTATTAGAGGTCATTGTACAGGGGGGAGGAGATAAGCTGTGACATCATCTATTGTCAGTAGTGATAATGATGGGTCAGTGTTATCTATATAGAGGTCATTGTACAGGGAGGGGGAGGAGATAAGCGTGACATCATCTATTGTCAGTAGTGATGTAATGAAGGGTCAATGTTATCTATATAGAGGTCATTGTACAGGTGGGGAGGAGATAAGCTGTGACATCATCTATTGTCGTAGTGATGTAATGGATGGTCAGGTTATCTATATAGAGTCATTGTACAGGGGGGGGGGAGGGGGGGATAAGCTGTGACATCATTTATGTCATTAGTGATGTAATGATGGGTCAGTGTTATCTATATAGAGGTCATTGTACAGGAGAGGGATAAGCTGTGACATGATCTATTGGCATAGTGTGAGTAGTATATTGATGGGTCAGTGTTATCTATATAGAGTCATGGTACAGGGAGGGGGAGGAGATAAGCGTGACATCATCTATTGTCAGTAGTGATGTAATGATGGGTTAGTGTACTATATAGAGGTCATTGTACAGGGAGAAGGAGGAGATAAGCTGTGTGACATATTATGTCAGTTTGATGTAATGAGGGTCAGTGATCTATATAGAGGTCAGTACGGGGGGATAAGCTTGACATGATTATTGGCAGTAGTGATGTAATGATGGGTCAGTGTTACTATATAGAGGTCATTGTACAGGGAGGGGGAGGAGATAAGCTGTGACATATCTATGTCAGTAGTGATGTAATGATGGGGTCTGTATCTATATAGAGGTCATTGTACAGGGAGGGATAAGCTGTGACATCATCTATTGTCAGTAGTGATGTAATGATGGGTCATGTTTCTATATAGAGGTCTTGTACAGGGGGGAGGAGATAAGCTGTACCTCATTTATCTCCTCCCCCTCCCTGTATAATGTCCTCTATATAGATAACACTGACCCATAATTACATCACTTCTGACAATAGATGATGTCACATCTTATCCCCCCCTGTACAATGACCTCTATATAGATAATGCTGACCCATCATTACATCACTACTGACAATATATGATGTCACAGCTTATCTCCTCCCTCTCCCTGTACAATGACCTCTATATAGATAACACTGACCCAGCATTACATCACTACTGACAATAGATGATGTCACAGCTTATCTCCTTCCCCTCCCTGTACAATGACCTCTATATAGATAACACTGACCCATCATTACATCACTACTGCCAATAGATGATGTCACAGCTTATCTCCTCCCCCTCCCTGTGACAAAATGACTCTTATAGATAACACGACCCCTCATTACATCAATACTGCAAATAGATCATGTCACCGCTTATCCCCTTCCCTGTACAATGACCTCTCTATAGATAACACTGACCATCATTACATCATAATGACAAATAAAATGATGTTCAAGCTTATCCTCCTCCCCCCCCCCCCTCTGTACCAAATGACCTCTATAATAGATAACACTGACCCATCATTACATCACTACTGACATAGACTGATGTCACAGCTATCCTCCCTGTACAAATGACCTCTATGATAGATACACGACCATCATTACATACACTACGTGACAGCTAGATGATGTCCAAGCTATCTCCTCCCCCTCCTGTACAATGACCTCTATATAGGACTACACGACCATATTACTCACTACTCAATAATATTCAAAGCTATCCCCTCCGTACATGACCTCTATATAGATCACTGACTCTACTTATAATCACTAGACGACATAATTGAGTCACATCCCCTTATCTCCTGCATCCTTCCCCTGTACAATGACTCTATAAGCTAACACTAACCAGTCGCGTATTACCCACAACAATCATTCCTAACTGAACAATAGATGATGTCAGCTTCTCTCCTCCCCCTCACCTGTACACATGACTCTATATGAGTAACACTGACCCATCACATATACATTCACAAGCACTTGACAATAAAGATCATGTCACAAGCTTATCCCTCTCCTGTTACAATGACTCTATATAGATAACACCTGACCCACAGTACATCACTATGACACATAAATGATTGTACACAGCTTATCTCCCCCCCCCCCCCCACTCGTGTACAATGACTATATATGATACACCTGACCATCCATTTCAATACTACGGACAATAGATGATGTCACAGCTTACTCCTCCCACCTGTACAATGACCTCTATATAGATAACATTGACCCTTCATTACATCACTATGACAATAGATGATGTCACCGCTTTATCTCCTCCCCCTCCCTGTACAATGACCTCTATATAGATAACACCTGACCCATCATTATCACTACTGACAATAGATGATGTCACAGCTTATCTCCTCCCCCCCCTGTAAACTGACCTCTAATAGATACACTGACCCTCATTAACATCACTACTGACAATAGATGATGTCACGCTTATCTCCCCCCCCTGTACATGACCTCTATATAGATAACATTGACCCTTCATTACACACTACTGACAATAGATGATGTCACACGCTTATCTCCTCCCCTCCCTGTACAATGACCTCCTAATAGATAACACTGACCCCATCATACATCACACTGACAATAGAGATTGTCACAGCTTATCTCCTCCCCCCTCCCTGTACAATGACCTCTATATAGATAACACGTGAACCCATCATTACATCTACTACTGACAAATAGAGATGTCACAGCTTATCCCCATCCCCCTCCCTGTACAATGACCTCTATATAGATAACACTGACCCATCATTACACTCACTTTGGGCCTTATTTGCTCCTTCCACATCTCCTCTGGACTCCTCATGAAGTTCTCTTGCAGTGTTTGGTGACGTCTCCCCCAGTGACTGATCTATACCGCAGCGATCAGGACCTCAGAGATCTCTGTATAGGAAGAATAGGAAGAAGAGAAAGACAATATATTTTCATAGAAAATTTCATGAATCTCCATGTTCTCCTATCACAGGAAAAGAGGAGAAGAAGAGGAACAAGAAGAGGAACGTGAAGAGGAACGTGACCTGGAAGCTGCGGAGAATCAGGAGAGAGTTCTAAAAAGAGATTGTACAAATTATTTCATTTGCCCCACATCTGTAAATAGGAGTCGTAAAAATGACATCTGGTGAGAACTCCAATGTTTCCTGACTCCAGAAAGCAGAATTATTTTTAGTTCTGCCCTAAATAATAAAATAGATGTCACTGATATGAGGGTTTGTCTTTTTTGTTCAGTCCTGTAGGAACGTATCATTTATCATCATTTTATGTGAATTATAGGAGAACATTGGGGAGATTTATGAAGCTGTCTAGAGTAGAATGTACTTAGTTACCCATGGCAACCTATTACAGCTCAGCTTACCAGTGCTCATAAATATTTTAAAGGGGAGCTGTAATTGGTTGTCATGGGCAACTAAGCACATGCTTAGACAGCTTGATAAACCTCCCCCTACGTCTTTATCTGGACGCTCAGCTCTATGATGACATATTACACACAGGGTGACTGGATATAGTATATGCTAATGTGAGACAGAGCACATCTGGTCAGGCTATGCCACCATTAGCAGAACAAAGTCCATCAGCTCAGGAAGAACCCACATAAAGCAGGTGTAGAGTATTCTCTCCCCGCACTGGGGTCTGTCCTGGGTGGTCTTAGGGTGGGTTGTGGGGTCCGGTAGGGCAAGTTATACAGTGGGCGGCATATACCACCAGCACCGGCACCAGGAGGAGTGGTGTGTACATCTCAGGCCTTCTCACTGGTTCCCACCGGTCTGCGCCGGGCCACGCTCTGAGGGGCACATGCGGACCACATTCGGCACCCCTGGTCTATTGATTACAGTCTGTGTCTCAATGTTGAGCGGCCTAAAGGGATGCCGCTTGTAATTGTTGTTACAGGAAATATTGCAGATACACTATTATCACCTGTATATGAAGTAGGATATGTTTGCAGGTTTGAGGTGATTTTACCTGTTTTTACAGGTGAAAATCGGGTTTTACCAAAAAAAACACAATTACAGAATAAAAATGATCATTAATGCCTTTATTATCATGTAGTTCAACTGCATCTAACTGCTCTGGGTGCACATACCCAATTATAGTAAAAACAAAAAGGAGGCTGTACTTACCCCATCCAGCACTTTCCCTCCAGCCTCCCGTTTCCCTCCTGTCCTGTATACAGAAGCACAGAAGTGACCTCATGACCAGTGAAACGCACCCACTCCAGGCCTACGACACACAGCAGCAGGGGGTCATGGCGTCACCGTGCCCCTCTCTATACATACAGAGACCTGTGGGTGACTGGAGGAGGGAAGTATAACTTTTTTTTAGAAAAAGAAATTAAGCCTGGACAACCCCTATTAAACTACTTGACATGGAGGGCCACCTCCCAATTAGTGCTAGTGGTTTGTAGGAAGGATCGCAGGCAGAAGATGAGTTTGGGGGTGGATTCTAAGGTGGCAAAGGGAGTTCATTAGTGGGTCAGAAGTGAGACAATCAGGTGCTCTTATAAGGGGAGGGAATGGGTGTGGGCATGGGGTAAATGGAAGGGTAAGATAAATTACTAAGCAAATTGCTTAGTGATAGAAAACAGAGGTCCGTCATTAATGATACACTCTCAGATTTGGTTGAAGGCCAGTAGAGATGAGCGAGCACTAAAATGCTCGGTGCCGTTATCGAGACAACTTTTCCAGATGCTCGAGTGCTCGTCTCGAATACGAGCCCCATTGAAGTCAATGGGAGACTCGAGCATTTTTCAAGGGGACCATGGTTCGGGAATAAATGTGTTAATTCTGAAAAAGAATGTCTTCTGATAAGTTATCAGATGTATGCAAACATCTGCAATCTATCTTCACTGTTCGCGTGTATATTATCTCCCGAAAGTTAGACAGATGAGACATGAAGAATAGAATAAAAACAGTGACCACAGGATCATTTAAGTGAAAAGCACAGTGAAGAATAGATTACAGATGGTTTGGCACATCTGACTTCTTGCGGGAGACTCCTGTCCGGGATCCGCTGCTCTTCTTCCACTGAAGTCTCCCCGATCTCTCCGGCTGCCACTGCCCCATGTCTCCGTGACTCCGCTGCCACATGTCTCCGTGCCGCCGCTGCCACATGTCTCCATGCCGCCGCTGCACATGTCCCCGTGACCAAGCCTTCCCCAGTCACCGTGACTCGCTGCCAAATGTCTCCGTGCCTTTGCGGCCCAATGTCTCCGTGCCGATGCACCCCATGTCTCCGTGCCTTTGCTGCCCCATGTCACCGTGACTACTGCTCCCCATGTCTCCGTGCCTCCGCTGCCACCTTCCCCGTGGCCGTCACCACATGTCTGCCCCGTGCCGCCGCTAACCATGTCCCGTGCCTTTGCTGCCCCATGTCACCGTGACTCCGCTAGCCACCATGTCCCTGTCCCTCGTGCCGGCGCTGCCATATGTCTCCATGCCGCCCTGCCTACATGTCCCCGTGCCACCGCTTCCCCATGTCACCGTGACTCCGCTGCCAAATGTCTGCGTGCCTTTGCTGCCCGCTGCGCCTCCATGCCGTCCGCTGCACCATGTCCCGTTCCGTGCACCCATTGTCTCCGTGCCGCTGCACCCAAATGTCAGTGCCTGCCAAAATGCCAGCCCGTGCCGCCGCTACCCCATGGTCCGTGCTTTGCGCCCCAGTCTCTGTGCTGCTGCTTAGCCCATGTCTCCGTGCCGCTGCTACCCATGTCTCCGTCCTTTGCTGCCCCATGTCTCCGTGGCGCCGCTGCCCAATGTCCCGTGCCGTGCGCGCCGCTGCCATGTTCTCCGTGGCGCCCTGCCCCATGTCTCCGTGCTGCCGTGCCCCTTTACGTTGTCGTGCTCTGTGCCTGTCCCCGGTGTCTCTGTGCTGCTCCCTGTGTTCTTCAATGTGTTCTTCACACATATATATGTTCTCACATACTATTTTGTTCAGCACCGTTCCGCGCGAGTATCTTCCGACATATGACAGATGTGCCGAAACACTGTAATCTATTCTTCACTTCGTTTTTCACTGTGTTTTTCACTAATGATCCTGTGTTCACTGTGTTCAACTGTTTTTATTTATTCTTCATTGTTCTAACACTGGTGTTTTTTTAATTAAATGCTCGATCTCGAGCAGAGGGAAATACTCGTCCGAGCAACGAGCCGTTTCGAGTACCTTAAACTCGAACGAGCCATCAAGCTCGGACGAGTATACTCGCTCAACTCTATTACCAGTGGGGCCACAGGGGTCAGTATTGGGCCATTTTTTAATATTTTTAATAACACCTCTTAGAGGGTTTACACGTAGAGTTCATATATTTGAAGATTACTAGCTCTATAAATAATTAGTTATTTAGAGGATAGTATAACATTACAGAGGGTTTGTGGAAGCTGGTGAATTCGGTGGAGAAATGTGTTCATGAGGTTTAAAGGACACCTGTCATCAGGTCTCTGCCACTAGTCCTGTCACCATCTACCTCACAAGGATCCCATCCCAGCCTTTATCTAGTTATTGCATACATAATCATTATAAAATCATCTATTCTTATCATGTGACTCAGGCTGGCACGGGTTCAGAGGCAGTGATGTCACAGTTTGTTCCCCTCCCCTCTCCTCCCCCTGCTCATGCTGTGTTGTAATGTATGGTGAAAGCATGCTATGTGGTGGGCTGCATCTGCTGACATGCTGCATCCTCCTAATATACAGGTGAGAGACACAGACATCACTACACATGAATCTACATGTTCTGCTATAACATGGCTGCCAAGTGAGCTGCTGTATCTCTCCTATACACACACACACACCAGGCTGCAGGGGGCGTCAGCATAGCTCCCAACCGTCCCGATTTGACGGGACTTTCCTGTTTTTCTTACCTATGCCCGCGTCACGGCAGCTGTCAGATTTGTCACGGTATTTCCCCCCAGGTTCCCGCGGCTGTGTCCCCATAGTAAATACTTTGAAACCAGAATGATAGTACAGAATGGCTTCTACAGACACGGGCAGGGAATCCTTTTCAGAGAATGGTGTCGGCTAGCGGAGATCAGGGACCACGTCTCAGCTTCAGATCTCTATCCATATATGGTCACTGCATCTCCTAGGGTTCCCCAGAGCAGACATCGGGCAGGGAATCCTTTTCAGAGAAGTGTCGGCTTAAGCGGAGAGCAGGCGCACGTCATCAGCTCAGATCACCATCTGTCCATATATGGTCTCCTAGGGCTTCCCACAGATACAACACTCTATATTTAATGAAATAAGTTTTGGCCAGGCTGAGATTCAAACTGGGACCCTCTGCAACGGCCAACAGGAACCTTACTAACTGAGCTATAAGCCCAGTTAATACAGAGCTAAGGATTTCTGGGACTAAGAAGTGTTATCTTGCCACTGTTACACTGTGACACAGACTTACTGCCCACTGATATATAGAGAGGGATCTCTCAGAGATTATTATTGTAATTTATGAGACTATATTATATTTTTATAAATTTTTAGTATTTTTATTATGGAGACGATTATAATAATAGTAAAAATAAAATCATCTCACCACTAATAATAATAATAAAGAATTAGGGTTTTGCAATATTAAAATAATCTCTGGAAGATCCCTCCCTTTATACCAAGGCATTAACCCCTTAGGACGCAGGTTTTTTTTCGCTCATTTCTCGCTCTCCACCTTCAAAAATCCATAACTTTTTCATTTTTACGTTTACAGAGCTGTGTGAGGCTTATTTCGTGCGTTAAAAAGTGTTACTTTCCCGTATGTTATTATTTTAACATGCATGTACTGCGAAGCTGAAAAAAAATTCCAAATGTAGAAAAATGAAAAAAAACACCGCACGTTCTTGTGGGCTCGCGCCAGTTTTTAAACGTACTTTGACTGTGCACTCAAAATAACACACTCAGCTTTATCTTTGGTTTTGGTGCGATCGCGGTGATACAAATTTATATAGGTGTTATTGTGTTTTTAATTACATTTTACAAAATTAAACAAATGTGTGGTCAAAAAACACGAAAAAAAATTGCATTTTCTGACGCTAATAACTTTTCATACTTTAGCGACGGAGCTGTGTGCAGTGTCCATTTTTTGTCAAACATGAGCCGACATTTATTGCGAACCATTCTGAGGTCTGTGCGACATATGATAATTTTTTATTCATTTTTTTATGTGAGTAAAAGGTGTAAAGTCCGCATTTCGGAACATTTGGCGCCATTTCCCTCTCGGAGGTACACGCGCGCCGTAACCGTTTTAATTTGATGATCGGGCTTTTGGTACGCGGCGATGACCGAATTGTTCTGGATTTTTACTGTTTATATATGTTTTATATGAGTTCTAGCAAAGGGGGTGATTTGAAGTTTAATATTTACTTAATTTATTTTAGTTTTTTTAAAACTTTTTTTTTCACTATTTTTATGACCACAGGTACAATGTAACCCTATATGGTCAGATCGTCCGATTATAACTTCAATACTTCGTATAGCAATATATGGCATTTTGAGGCAGCTCATTCATACATGAGTTTAACCTGGCAACCGATCGCCGCCCCGCCCCCCCCGACGAAGTTTGGGGCGCTCGCGATCAGAATAAAAGATGGCGGGGCGGCGCCGTCTTTTAACATGCCGCCGGTGTACTTTGCCGCGGAAACGAACGGGTAATAGCCGCGATCGGTGCAAGCAACGACCGCGGTATTAGCGGATGGGGTTTGCTGCAATATGCAACTACCCCCACCCTGATGAGAGGACTCAGCCCGTGAGTTAGTTACCAAATTCTATCTTGATAATCACAGGCGTAGATCTCAGGTGGGTTGGGTGCTGTGTTATTAGTTGTCATGGTCACTGCAGGATATCAGGTTCAATTCCCACTGAGGAAAATTTTTTTTTTTTTTAATTGAGAAATTATTTGAGTATTATTATATATGGCTAAAATTTGGGGCGTGGCCAGGGTGATGATTGGTGGTGTGGCTCTAGGGGGATCGCACCTCTTTCCCTTTCCAGTGTGTGGGAGTATCATCATATATACAGCTCCCCAGCATCCATTATAACACTCCACAGCATCACTATTACAGCTCCCCCAGTAATCACAATATACAGCTCCCCAGCAATCCCTATATCACAAGACCTCCCCACCCGAAAATCACTATATACACGCCCCCAGCAATCACTAATATAACAGCTCCCCAAGCAACCACTGTAATCAGCTCCCACTGCAAACACTGTATACAGCTCCCACAGCAATCACTACATACTGCTCCCCAGCATCAGTGTAACCAGCTCTACCATCAACATATTATACAGCTCCCCCAGCATCACTATATATCAGCTCCCCCAGCAATACTATATGAACAGCTACCACAGCAATCACTGTATCGCCCCCCAGCAATCACGTATACACTCCCCCCAGCAATCACTGTATAACAGCTCCCCCGCATGCACTGTATACAGCTCCCCCAGCAATCACTATAACAGACGCTCCCCCGCAATCACTATATACAGCTCCCCAGCAACACATGTAACAGCTCCCAGCATCCTATATACCCCCCCATAATCAGTGTAACAGCGTCCCACAGCAATCACAATACAGCTCCCCAGTAATCCACTCTATACGTCAACAAGCTACACCCCAGCAATCACTAGATGTACAGCTTCCCTCCAGCAATCATATATACAGTCCAATCCTAATCACGCAGCAATCACTATATACAGGCTCCCACGCCAACTCGCTATATTTTAGCTCCCTTCAGCAATCACGATATACAGCTCCCCCAGCAATCACTATAAGTAGCCCCCCAGCAATCACTATATACGCTTCCGCATTAATCACATGTTTATCAGCTCCAACACAATCACATCTTACAGCTCCCCCAGCAATCACTACATACGCTCCCACAGCATCACTATACAGCTCCACAAGCAATTACTAGATTACAGCTCTCCACACAATCACTATAGAACATTGCTCCCTCCAGCAATCACTATATACAGCTCCCCAGCAACCACTAAACGAAAATCGCTCCCCCAGCAATCACTATATACAGCTCCCCCAGCATCCCTAGTATCATCTCCCCAGCAATCCCTCTAATATCAGTCCCCCAGCAATCACTAGATACAGCTTCCTTCCCAGCAAATCACTATATACAGCTCCCCCAGCAATCACTATTACAGCTCCCACAGAAACACTATATACACCTCCCCCAGCACACAATATACGACAGCTCCCCCAGCAATCCTATATAAGCCCCCGCAATCACTATATTACAGCTCCCCCAGCAATCACTATATACAGCTCCCCCGCCAATCCCTATATACAAGCTCCCCCAGCAATCCACTAATTAACAGCTCCCCCACAATCACTATATACCAAGCTCCTCCGCAATCACTATTACAGCTCCCCCAGTCATCACTATATAGTAAAGACGACAACGAGCTCCCCCGAATCCTTTACCTAACTCCCCCCAGCAATCACTATCACGCTGTTTTCCAGCCCAGCAATCACTACAATACAGCTCCCACATCAATCACTATTCAGCTTTACATAACTATAGCTTCCCCAGCAATCACTATATACAGCTCCCCCACAATCTGTAAGTTCCCAAGCAATCATAATCACAGCTCCCCCAGCATCACTAGTATACTGCTTCCTCCAGCAATCACTGGTAACAGCTCCCATCAAGCAATCACTTTCTTCACTATATCATCGCTCCCCCCAGGAATCACTGTACACACTAGCTCCCCAGCAATCATATTATACAGCTCGCCAGCAATCACTATATACAGCTCCCCAGCAATCACTTATATAAAGCTCCCCCGAAGCCATCACTGATATACAGCTCCCCCAGCAAACTCGCCACGCGTACTACAACAGATCCCACAGGCAAATTCACTAATATACAGCTCCCCCCAGCAATCACTAATAATAACAGCTCCCCCAGCATCTCACTATATACAGCTCCCCCAGCAATCATTCTATATACTGCTCCTGCTCACAATCACCTGTTACAGCTCCCACAGCAATCACTAATACTCTCCCACAGCAACTCACTACATTACAGCTCCGCAGGAAATCACTATTCAAGCTCCCCAGCCAAGATCACAATGTACACGAAGCTCCACACCAGCAATCATAGAATCCCAATGATATCAACATTCCCCCAGCAATCCCTAATACAGCTACCCAGCAATCACTATATACAGCTTCCAAGAATCACTATATATAAGCTCCACCCGCAATCCCTCGATATACAGCTCCCCCAGCAACTCACTATATACAGCTCCCCCAGCAAAATCACTATATACAGCTCCCCAGCAATCCCTTATAAGCTCCCCCACCATCCCTATATACAGCTCCCCCAGCAATCACTAATATACAAAAGCTCCTCCAGCAATCTACTATATACAGCTCCCCCAGCAATCATATATACAGCTTCCACAGCATCACTATATACCTCCCCCAGCAATCACGTATACAGCTCCCCAGTCAATTCACTAACATACGCCCCCCAGGAATCACTGTATACAGTCCCCCACAATCACTATATACAGCTCCCTACATGCATCACTATATACACATCCGGCTCCCCCAGCAAGTCACTATAATACAGTCTCCCCTGCAACCAAGTAATAAGCTCCCACAGACTACTATACACGCCAGCATCCCTAACAACAGACGCACATCAATCCCTTATACAGCTCCCCAGCATAGAATGCCCTGAAATACACTACATCACACTATCCCTCCAGCAATCACTATATACTAGCATCCCCCAGCACATACTATATACAGACTCCCCCAGCAATCACTATAACTCCACTTACTCCATAACATATATCATACAGCCAGCAAACTATATAACCTAGCATCATCATATACAGCTCCCCACTCCTACATCTAATCTACTATACAAACTCCCGCCCAGCAATCACACTATACCAGCCTCCCCCAGTCAATCACATATTACAGCCCACGCATCACATATACATTCTCCACACCGCAATCACTCTATATACCAGCTCCCCCCATGCATCTTACTATACCCTCCCCCACCACTCCCCCAGCACTCCTATTATCACGCTTCCCACAGCAATCACTATATACAAGCTTCCCACACAATCAATGGTATACCCTCCCCCAGCAATCCCTGTATACCGCTCCCCCAGCAATCACTGTATACAGCTCCTCAGCAATCACTAATACAGCAATCCCACAAGCAATCACTATATAACAGCTCCCCAGCACTCACTATATCACAGCTCCCCCAGCAATCACTATATACAGCTCCCACAGCAACTTAACAACGCCCAATATATACATCTCCCGATCTAATATCTCCCCCAGCATTTATACTGAAACTAGCTCACCCCTGAGCAATCACTACATACCAGCTCCCCCAGCAATACTATATACAGCCCAATCAATACCATACAATCCAAACATATACACTCCATCAGTCCTCTGTACCTCACAAGCAATCACTATATATACAAGCTCCCCCCAGCAATCCTGTAATATCAGCTCCCCGCACGATCTATATCACAGCTCCCCCAGCAATCAATCTACTATACTTCAGCTCCCCCCCCGTTCATTCAACTTATAGTCAGCTCCCCCAATCACGATATACAAGCTCCCCAGCAATCATTATACGTCCACGCTCTATACAGATCCATCCTATATCACCCAGCAATCCAATACAGCTCCCCAGCATCCTAGATACATACATCTCCCCCAGCAATCACTTATCTCACAGCTCCCCCATCAATCACTGTATACACTCCCCCCCAGCAATCACGTAGACAGCTCCCCCCATCTATATAGATAACACTGACCCATCATTACATCACTACTGACAATAGATGATGTCACAGCATATCTCCTCCCCCTCTCTGTACAGTAACCTGTATATAGATAACAATAACCCATGATTACATCACTATTGACTATAGATGATGTCACAGCTTATCCCCTCCCACTCCCTGTACAATGTCCTCTACATAGATAACACTGACCCACCATTACATCACTACTGACATTAGATGATGTCACAGCTTATCTCCTCCTCCTCTCTGTACAGTGACCTCTATATAGATAACACTGACACATCATTACATCACTACTGACAATAGATGATGTCATAGCTAATCTCCTCCCCCTCCCTGTACAATTACATCTATATAAATAACACTGACCCATCATTACATCACTACTGACAATAGATGATGTCACAGCTTATCTCCTCCTCCTCCCTGTACAATTAGATAACACTGACCCATCATTACATCACTACTGACAATAAATGATGTCAAAGCTTATCTCCTGCTTATCTCCTCCCCCCTCCCTGTACAATGACCTCTGTATAGATAACACTGACCCATCATTACATCACTACTGACAATAGATGATGTCACAGCTTATCTCCTCCCCCCCCATGCACAATTACCT
>WNYA01002522.1:0-10705 GCA_019512145.1 Engystomops pustulosus | reverse complement strand
ATGTCACAGTGACTCCTCCCCCTCCTGTACAATGACTTATATAGATAACACTGACCCTCATACATCACCACTGACAATAGATGATGTCACAGCTTATCTCCTCCCCCTGTACAATGACCTATATATAGATAAACTGACCCATCATAACACTCACTGACAACGATGATGTCACAGCTTATCTCCTCCCCTCCCTGTACAATGACCTCTATATAGATAACACTGACCCATCATTACATCACTACTGACAAAGGATGTGCACAGCTTACTCCCCTCCGTACAATGACCTCTATATAGATAACACTGGACCCATCATTACATCACTACTGACAATAGATGATGTCACAGCTTATCTCCTCGCCCTCCCTGTACAATGACCTCTATAGAGATAACACTGACCCATCATTACATCACTACTAACAATAGATGATGTCACAGCTTATCTCCTCCCCCTCCCTGTACAATGACCTCTATATAGATAACACTGACCCATCATTACATCACTACTGACAATAGATGATGTCACAGCTTATCTCCTCCCCCTCCCTGTACAATGACCTCTATATAGATAACACTGACCTATCATTACATCACTACTGACAATAGATGATGTCACAGCTTCTCTCCTCCCCCTCCCTGTACAATGTCCTCTATATAGATAACACTGACCCATCATTACATCACTTTGGCCTTATAGACTCCTTCCCATCTCCTCCTGGACTCCTCCATGAAGTTCTCTTTGCAGTGTTTGGTGACGTCGCCCCCAGTGACTGATCTATACCGGCAGCAGATCAGGACCTCAGAGATCTCTGTATAGGAAGAATAGGAAGAAGAGAAATGACAATATATTATTCATAGGAAAATGTTTCATGAAATCTCCATTGTCTCCTATCACAGGAAAAGAGGAGAAGAAGAGGAACGTGAAGAGGAACGTGACCTGGAAGCTGCAGATAATGGAAGGACACCATATGCCCCTTTGTTTTTCTTTCCTGGTAAATAGGAGTCTTATAAAAAATGACATCTGGTGAGAACATCCAATGTTTTCTGACTCTATAAAGTAGAATTATTCTTAGTTCTGCCCTAAATATAATAAAGCCGAAGTAACTGATATAAGGGTCTGTCTCTTTTATTGAATTCTCTAGAAAACGTTTATCATTATTATTAATTTCTATCCGGAGAGTCTACATTAACCCTGTCGTGACCAGGGGTCATTGGATCCTGAATGTCCTGGTCTGTTTTGCTCTACTCTTTGGTGACAATGGGGCAGATTTACTTACCTGGTACATTCGCGATCCAGCGGCGCGTTCTCTGCGGAGGATTCGGGTCCGGCCGGGATTCACTAAGTCAGTTCCCCCGATGTCCACTAGGTGTCGCTGCTGCGGTGAAGTTCGTCGGAGTGCACTGAAGTTCACCGTCCTACCCTCGGTGTAGGTAAGCGTGTGTCAAGCAACACTTTTTAAATGCGGCGGTTTTTCCGCATCTGTCGGGGCTTTTTACGGCCACGCCCCCCAACTTCCGTTGCGTGCATGACGGCGCCGATGCACCAAAATCCGATCGCGTGCGCCAAAATCCCGGGAAAATCCAGGGAAAATCGGCGCAAATCGGAAATATTTGGATAACCCGACGGAAAAACGCGATTCGGGCCCTTAGTAAATAACCCCCAACATCTTTGGAACCACTTTACATATTATAACAATTTTTCCTCTGCTTGTTTAATGACAAGTGAGATTTTGACTTGATAGAATAATTTTGTCAATTATACAGTTTTTTGGTTAGAGATTAGCAGACAACCAACAAAAATTATGAAAACATTTACTAATAGTGAGGAAGTGTTCACCACTTGGTCTTTTATGAATGTGGCTCGCGCTGCATTCGCCCGAAGTGCAGGAACTGTGTGCACCAGTACGCACCAGAACGCCCCTTCCTGTACAAGGGATTGTGTTGTGTTGTGCAAACACTTCATAAATACATGTGCAACCAGGTTCCACATGTATCTATGTGTAGTCTATGGCAGAATTCTGGCTGCATGATTATTATTATTTATTTATAGAGCGCCATTAAATCCATGGACTGTACAATCAGCAGGGGGTCACATACATTACATTAAGACAAAAACAGGTGCAAGTACAAAATACAAAGCTACAGCGATCAGGAGGAGGACCCTGCCTGTGAGGGCTCACAATCTATATGGGGGTGGGGGCCAGATGGAGACACGAACAGAGGGAGAAGTGCAGTTAATGTGCGTTGTAAGTGAACCTGAACAGGTGGGTTTTAAGGTTACGTTGGAAGGTTTGGAAAGTGGGGGACAGTCTGACACATTTTGTTAGAGAGTTCCAGAGTTTGGGGGAAGCACAGGAGAAGTCCTGGAGATGGTTGTGAGAAAAGCGGATGGTAATAGAGCGAAATTGGAGGTCCTGTGATGAACAGAGATTACGTGTATTGGCTGATGAGTTCAGAGATATATGGAGGGGACATGTTGTGGATGGCTTGGTAGGTCATGGTTAGTATTTTAAATTGATTTTGCTGAGCAGTGGAGAGACTGGCAGAGAGGAGAGGCAGAGAACAAGCAAGGAGACATATTGATTATCCGGGGAGCAGAATTTAGGATGGATTGGAGGCTCTTTAGAGAGTTAGCTGGGGGACTGCAGAGAAGAGTGTTACAGTAGTCCAAGCAAGAGATGATGAGGACATGGACTAGTAATTTTGTAGAATCTGGATTGAGGAAGGGTTGGATGGGAGAGATGTTCTTGAGATGGAGGCAGAAGGTTGTAGTAAAAGGTGGCTCCAAGTCAACGGACTTTAGGGACCAGGGAGAGTGTGGGGCCATGAATTGTGATGGTTAGGTCAGGTGGGAGGGATGTGTTAGGAGGAGGAAATATTATGAATTCTGTTTTGTCCATGTTAAGTTTTGGAAAACGGGAAGAGAAGAAGGAGGATATGGCTGATAGACATTCTGGAATTCTGGCTATAAGAGAGGAGATATCTGGACCAGAATTATAGACCTGTCTGTCATCTGCATATGAATGGTATTGGCAACCATGGGTCTTAATTAGGTGTCCCAGGCCAGAGGTGTAGAGGGGGAAGAGCAGGGGTACCAGGACAGAGCCCTGAGGGACGCCAACAGAGAAGGGGTGAGGTGAAGAGGTGGTGTGAGAGTGATAGACACTGAACGTCTGGTTGGAAAGGTATGAGGAGATCCGGGAGAGGTCACGGTCAGCGATACCAAGAAAACAAAGCATCTGCGGCACGAGAGAATGGTCGACAGTGACCAAGGCAGAGGACAGATCAAGGAGGAGGAGAACAGAGTAGTGATGTTTTGCCTTGGCTGACAGTAGGTCGTCAGTAACTTTAGTCAGGGCAGTCTCAGTGGAGTGATGGGGTTGAAAACCAGATTGTAGTTTGTCAAGGAGAAAGTTGGACTAGAGGTAGGAGGTTCTGGGTGGACTTGTTATTCCAGGAGTTTTGGGGCAAATAGAAGTAGTTAAATAGGGTGATGGTTCAGCGGAATGGATGAGTCCAGGTATGGCTTTGCTAGGATGGGTGTGACAGTTGCATGTTTAGAGGAGGATGGAACAATACCTGTGGATACCAAAAGGTTAAAGAGATGAGTTAGGGCTGCAATGAGCCCAGTGGTGAGGTTGGGGAATAGATGTGATGGATTTGGGTCGAGCGCACAAGTGGTGAGATGTGAGCTTGACAGCATGGAGGAAACTTTCTCGCCATTAAGGGAAGAGAAGTTTGTTAACAGGGATGGGAATTGGATACTGTTGGTTAACAGGGACGGGGATTGGATATTGTGGGTGGGTTGCAGGGGATGAAGGTTGAAACTTTCCCTGATGTCGCCTATTTTGTTTTTAAACTGTGCGGCAAATTCCTCAGCTGAAATGAGAGAGGTTGGGGAGGGTGCAGGAGGATGTGGAAGGGAATAAAATGTAGAAAATAGTTGCCTGGGGTTGTGAGATAAAGAAGATTGATGAGGTAAAAAGTGGCTGCTTGTATGATAGAAGTCAGCAGTAGATTCTGAGCCCCAAGCACTGGAGCAGGATGAAGTGGCGTTCACCTCGGAATCAATATCCAAGGACAGTGTTGCTGGTCCAATGCTGGTTTATTTAAATGCTATGCGTTTCGGTCCGGTACCCGGACCTTCGTCAGGCATAAAATTCATAACAAAGTTGTTTATATAGATAAAAGGTATGAAAACGAGGCGCCGGTGATAGGTTCACAGTTCACCGGGCGGCTTGTGGAGATCCATAATACACATTAAAAATCTTACAAAAATACATTTGGGTTATTCTAAAATATACATATATTTACACTTCATTATACAAATATATTTTGCGGAGGTGACTAGTTTGTTATGTCTGTGAGTTACCTTATGAGGCGTATGGCGCGTGTACCGTTGCTAGGCGGCTGGATGTTCTACGGAACAGAGGGACAAAACCTATTTACTACTAAGCCCTGTTGTAATCAAGAGGGTATAAGGTTGATACACCTCTTATAGGTACCAAACGTTGCTGCCTTCCAAGAGGTCTTCAAATCACCGGAGCCACACTGGAACAAATTGTAGTGAGGAAAATTCGCCAAAAACGGTGGGAGCACACCGGTAGTAGGGAGGAGTCACATAGGTAGCATATCATAATTAGTTTTTTCTTCTGAAAACGTCTCAAAAGGCACAGCGAGTTTCGGGGTTGCCAAGAACCCCTTTAAATAAAGAGTAAATAAATCGATGAGTCTATCCAATAGTTCAATTTCGGGAGGAAAAATATACACGCATACCCTTTAGAGGTTTTTTCCTCTCTATGGTCTAAGGGGTATGCGTGTATATTTTAATGAATGTCTCTATAAAGTATGGACGGACAATAAATTTTATTCCACCACTGGTGCGGAGACATCTTTCTTCCCTTTCGTTTTTAGAGGCTTCATTGTGATGTGTTTTTATTGTACATTATAGCCGTGGTAAAAATGAACTGAAATGTTGGGTTTGTGCTATAACTTTCACCTGGGTTTTCTCTGTAGGTAAAATTAATGGTGCAGGGAGAAGGAGGTCAACGATTTACATTAGTATCAATCCCTTCCTGTATACTGATTATATATGTCACCATTATCCCGGCTTCTCTACTGCTACAAAGCCCAAGTGTTTCATGTCTCAGGACGTCATTTGTAACTTTTTACTTTCATTATGTCTTACAGAGCAGCCATGGCTTTCCTGAGGAAATCTCTTCTCCTGGTCCTTTTCCTGGGATTGGTTTCCCTTTCCATCTGTGAAGATGAGAGAGAGTAAGTCCTGCTGTTATATAGTGGTAGGAGAAATTACAGGGTTATTCTCATCCCTATAGTACAGTGATGGCAAACCTTTTAGACACCGAGTGCTCAAACTACAACCAGAACCCACCTATTTTTCGCAAAGTGCCAATGCGACATTTAAAGCAGTAACTTATTACTCCCTGCTCTGTCACAGGTTAAAATTGCAAAGGCATTTGAGGACACCAACACAGTAGAAAGAAGGAGAAGAACTTTTGGATTATCATTGTAGTTTCCTTCCAGGATCCTGGGAATGCAAGAGGCCTTGAGGTCTGTCTGGTGAACTCTGTGCTCGGGTGATGGTGCCCAGAGAGAGGGCTCTGAGTGCCACCTCTGGCACCAGTGCCATAGGTTCGCCACCACTGCTATAGTATAATAACACTGTGTGACTGGTAACAGAGGGAAAGCCGGGTCTTACTCTGATCCTAAAACTTATGGGACAGCAATGTCTGGGTAGAATTATGGTCCGGTGTTGGATTGTGACACAGAAATTCAGCTGTGAATATGATCAGTACCTGCATGTCAGAAATTCTGATATTGAACATTGGGTTTTAGCAGAAACCAGAATATAGGAATGTTTTTATTCTAGTTGAGATATGTTTGTGTGTGTAAATGTAAAATATTACATTTTTCATGAAATATCTACATGGGATAATTATCTTTATAGTATATGGGTGCTTATCGGTTTTTTGTTTTTTTTATTCATCTTTTTACATGCTTTTTTATGTGTCTTTTTAAAAAGTTGTATCTCCTAAATGGGAAAACTCAAAGGAAACGCACCGGCAAATCGCCGTAAGTATCAAAAGCAACTTCTTGATTTTGTCTTCATAAAACCAACAGCGACAGCATATCAGAGAGAACTGGATCCATAGATTAGATCCATAGATTAGATCCAATTCTCTCTGATATGCTGTTACTGTTGGTTTAGAAGAGAAAGTAAAGAAGTTGCTTTTTATACTCACCCCGGAGGATTTGCCGGTCTGTTTCCTTTGAGTTTTCCCATTTAGGAGTTACAACTTTTTTTTAAAAAAAACACATAAAATAGCATGTAAAAAGATGAATAAAAAGACAAAAAAACTGTTCCAGGACTGTGCTTCTCCTGGATTATCTAGGATTATCTACCCAAGATTTTTGTAGCTCATAAGTCCAGCTTTGAGGGGCCTTGTATTAGCCGACAAATCCATAACCTTGTTGGTTAGTGCTCTCAAAATACAAAAGGTTTCACATTTTTTGTGACTTTTTGACACCAAAAAAAGTAAAGAAAAGACAATGATAAATGTCTTGTCAAAATGTGTATTGCCCCACGTGTCATTAATTAATAGCAGATAAAAAGTCATAAGAGGAAATGTTGTAGCATTTTGTTGGTGACGTCTCCCCCAGTGACTGATCTATACCGGCAGCAGATCAGGACCTCAGAGATCTCTGTATAGGAAGAATAGGAAGAAGAGAAATGACAATATATTATTCATAGGAAAATGATTCATGAAATCTCCATTGTCTCCTATCACAGGAAAAGAGGAGAAGAAGAGGAACAAGAAGAGGAACGTGAAGAGGAACGTGACCTGGAAGCTGCAGAGCCTGAGGAGAGAAAGAGACTTCTGACGTGTGGTACTTTTATTGGCCTTCCTCTATCTTGTGACAGTATATACAGTCCCTCTATAATAACTATATACACCCCTATAATAACTATATACACCCCCCTATTACAATATACACCCCCCTATAATAACTATATACACCCCTATAATAACTATATACACCCCCCTATTACAATATACACCCCCTATAATAACTATATCCGGCCCCTTATAATATTTATATACACCCCCCTATAATAACTATATACAGACCCCTATAATAACTATATACACCCCCCTATAACAACTATATACAGTGCCCCTATAATAACTATATATACCCCCCTATAATTACTATATACAGTGCCCCTATAATAACTATATACACCCCCTATAACAACTATATAAAGATTCCTATTATTGCTATACACTCCCCCCACATAATAAATATATACAACCCCCCCCTCAATAATAACCATATGCAGTTCTAGATATAATACCCTTCCTCCCCAATAATAACTATATACAGTTCTAGATATAATACTAAAATTGTACTCACCCTCCATAGTTCCCACGATGCGCGCTGTCTTCATCCTCCCTTGCGTTGTCAGGGTGGAGATCGGATGTAAACAAAGATGGCGGCGCCCTGCTACAGCCCGCATCGTGACACCGCGCCGCGGTGACGTCACACACCCTGTGATGTCACACTCTGCGACGTGACCCAGCGGCAGGGCGCCGCCATCTTTATTTGCATTGGATCGTCTATGGCAGAGCAGGGAACTTATAAAGGAACTTATAAAGGAAGAAACATTGGCGGGATCTGGCCCGCGGCGCCCGGCGCCGAATATATTGCTGGCGATACGGGCAGTCATGCGACCGCCCAAATCGCCCCAATTTGGTGGGGGCCCCTTTTAAAGGCGAAGTGGTGGGGGCCCCTGGGCTCGCGTCCCGGGAGCCCGCCCTATGATCCGGCTCTGATCACACCTGCATATGAAGGGAATGTTTGCAGGTTTGAGGTGATTGCTGTTTTTACAGGTGAAACATCAGGTTTTACCAAAAAAAAAAAACAACAATTACAGAATAAAAATGATCATTAATGCCTTTTATTATCATGTAGTTCAACTGCATCTAACTGCTCTGGGTGCACATACCCAATTATAGTAAAAAAAAACAAAAAGGAGGCTGTACTTACCTCCATCCAGCACTTTCCCTCCAGCCATCCCGTTTCCCTCCTGTCCTGTATACAGAAGCACAGAAGTGACCTCATGACCAGTGAACGCACCCACTCCAGGCCTACGACACTACAGCGTCAGTGGTCATGGCGTCACCGCTGCCCCTCTCTATACATACAGAGACCTGTGGTGACTGGAGTGAGGGAAGTATAACTTTTTTTTAGAAAAAGAATTAAGCCTGGACAACCCCTTTAACTACTTGACATGGAGGAGCCACCTCCTAATTAGTGCTAGTGGTTCTGTAGGAAGAGATCTCAGGCAGGAGATGAGTTTGGGGGTGGAATCTAACGGGTGGCAAAGGGAGTTCAATTAGTGGGTCAACGAGAGAGACAATCATAAGGGAAGGGAATGGGTGTGGGCATGGGGTAAATGTAAGGGTAAGATAAATTACCCTGTGGCAGCAGCTTCTGTAGCTTCTTACCACCCCCCTCTCTCATCCACAGTAGCCCAGCAGCCTCCTTACCTACTTCCAATAGGGAAGAAGAGATAATGTGAGTGCAATTTCTCCACCCTCAGCCCCGTACAGATCAGCCCCGCACAGATCAGCCCCGCACAGATCAGCCCCGCACAGATCAGCCCCGCACAGATCAGCCTTGCACAGATCAGCCTTGCACAGATCAGCCCCGCACAGATCAGCCTTGCACAGATCAGCCTTGCACAGATCAGCCCCGTACAGATCAGCCCCGCACAGATCAGCCCCGCACAGATCAGCCCCGCACAGATCAGCCCCGTACAGATCAGCCTTGCACAGATCAGCCCCGTACAGATCAGCCCCGTGCAGATCAGCCCCGCGCAGATCAGCCCCGCACAGATCAGCCCCGCACAGATCAGCCCCGCACAGATCAGCCCTGTACAGATCAGCCCTGTACAGATCAGCTTACAAAAAATTGATGCTGCCACCTACTGCACCCCTGTGGCCCCCACAGGTAACTTCAACCAAATCTGAGAATGTACCATCAATGACGACCCTCTGTTTTCTATCACTAAGCAAATTGCTTAGTGATATAAAACAGAGGTCAGTCATTAATGGTACATTCTCAGATTTGTTTGAAGTTACCAGTTGGGGCCACAGGGGTCAGTATTGGGGCCACTTCTTTTTAATATTTTTAATAACGACCTCTTAGAGGGTTTACACAGTAGAGTTTCAATATTGTTGAATTGGATGGAGAAATGGTTCATGAGGTTTAATGTAGATAAATGTAAAGTTATGTACTTGGGTCCAGGAAACAAAAAGTATAATTATGTTCTAAATAGCCAATTACTTGGTAAAACTGGAGCTGAAAAAGACTTTTTGTGGATGGTAAACTTAATTTTAGCCAGGCAGCTACTTGAAAAGCAGATAAAATTATAGGATGTATCAGGAGAGGAATAGATTCTTATGATAAGGACACAGTTGTGCCCATTGAACTGGAATGGGGCAGAGGACAGCAACCAAGATTATGAGGGGAATGGGGGAACTAAATTACAATGACAGATTACAAAATTTGGGATTATTCAGTTTAGCAAAAAGACGTGTGAGGGGAGGCCTCATTACAATGTACAAATACCTGAACGGCCAGTACAAGGATCTCTCCAAAGATCTCTTTATACCTTTATGCCTGTGACCAGTACAAGATGGCAGTGGGGCACATTGCACATTGACTTTGCACATTCTTTCTAGTGCAAACTGCTTGCACAGGTATTTAAGAAGTTTCTGCACCACATTTGTGTCACACGTGACCCTTGTTGTGGCACAGCTGCACTAGCCATCATGCAACACAAAGTAGGGGGGCGTTCCACTGTTCAGTAGGACCGTGCGCCACATTTAACATGCAAAGTTTAACAGAATTGTGTTGCAAGCCCTATGTTAAAGGCACACCAAAAAAATTTGGTGCATTCTGTCGGGGCAGTGCAGGAGGTACCAGATTCATGAAGAACGGTCGCCAGAAATTCTGAATCTGGCGCCCCCTGCAGACTACACAGGCAAACTGTATTTATTGCAGTTTGCACTGTTCTTAACAAATGTGCCCCATTGTCTTTGTCAAGAGGGGAGGCCGTTCTACCATCACCATAAACAGGGATTCCTCACTATCAAAGTTGGATGCGTCAATTTTGCATCAAACTCACGGTGTGTACTGGCTGGAACGTCCGGCCTGAATGCTTAGCAACTGAAACTGAACTGCTGAGCTAATTTCCGGTTGCTGAGCATCGGTCTGGACGTATGATGGTATACATGATTGGAAAAAGAAGCAAATCCATCAAGTCAATAACCCGTGATATTTTTGCTTTTAAGAAAGGCATCCAGACCTCCCTTAAACATGTACAAACAATCAGCCGAAACTTACTGCGGCAGAGAGCTCCATACTCTCACTGCTCTTACAGTAAAGAACCCCTGTCTATGGCAATGGTAGAACTACCTCTTCTCTAGGTGTAGAGGATGCCCCCTGTCTATGGCAATGGTAGAACCACCTCTTCTCTAGGTGTAGAGGATGCCCCCTGTCTATGGTGATGGTAGAACCGCCTCTCCTCTAGGTGTAGAGGATGCCCCCTGTCTATGGTGATGGTAGAACCACCTCTCCTCTAGGTGTAGAGGATGCCTCTGTCTATGGTGATGGTACA